>CANTUT010000017.1:67500-375000 GCA_947687605.1 Reutealis trisperma | reverse complement strand
TACATGAAAATTCATGGTTCAAACCATATTTTTACATATTATTGTATTAGACAGAAAGTGTGAAGAATAAGAAAATTCAAGTTTTTCTTTGAATAGGGCATTCGGCCCTACATATATATTTTTATCCCAATGTCTATAATTTTATGTGATGTATTTTGATGATTATTGACATCCACATATATATGATAAATGGTTAAATTGCATGTTGGTTGAAGGAATGACTATAGACAAGGCTAGAGGGCAATTTAGTATACTTAAGGTATCTTAAACTTATGTTGTGATTGATATGTGAATGTGCATGGATAATATGGAAGTAGGTTGTATGGTGACTTAAAAATGAATTAATGATCTTGAATTGAGGAAGAGATTGATTGAATGAATTAGTCATAAGAGATAAGCATGGCACTTGAAAGGTTATTTGTTAAGTTAACATATATGGAAGTGTTAAGTGTACTAACATGATTGTTAAAGTGAATTGATATTAAGATAATGATATTGTGTTGACCTTAGAAAGGTATTGACATGTATTATAATGTATTTTCATATGGGCCTATAAAGGCTAAGTGTATAAGACTTTTAAAGTCAACATGTTATGTGCAAGTGATAAAGTGCACTTATAAGTGGAACTCTTAGTATATGTGAATGTTATATGTGTATGGGGAAGTTATGGGATAGGATAGCATTATGATTAAATAAATACTAAGTATTGAATTAAATATTATGTTAGAGCTTATGGAGTTTTAGAGATTCAAAAGGGTTATGTGTACTAGAAGTGAAGGAGCCACAAGGTGAGTAAACACTGTATTCATGCTACATGTGTGAGTAAACACTATGTTCTTGTTACATGTGTGAGTAAACATTATGTTCAAGTTATAATTACAAGTTATCATGTTATATGAACCTTTGATATCTTGAAACCCAAGTTCTTTTCTATTTTTAATTATGATTAAATGATTTCTTTGTAAGCTTAGGTTGCTAAAGGACATTTGGTCCAAATCTATTTTGATTATTTAATGACAATAAAGTACCTTTGTGATTTGTTGCCTTACCTTACTTTCTTTCTAGAACCACACTATTATTTATCTTTTGTTCAATAAGCTAAACTGCTATTACTATTGTGAAACATGTTATTGATTTCTTAAGTGCTATTGTTATAAGTGATTACCATAAATACAAGTGAACTGAGCAAGAGTCTTCACTCACTTAAGTAAATTCGAGTGAATTTGAGCAGTGTCTTCACTCATGAGTGAATTGAGCAAGAGTCTTCACTCACTTATGTAAATTCAAGTGAATTAAGCAATGTCTTCACTCACGAGTGAATTGAGCAAGAGTCTTCACTCACTTATGTGATTCGAGTGAATTGAGCAGTGTCTTCACTCAAGAGTGAATTGAGCAAGAGTCTTTACTCATTAGTAATAAGTGTGATTTTCTGCAAACCTTGTTAAATTGTAAACTTTGATTCATGAATTATGAAATATGAAATATATGTTATAAGCTATGGGTTTCCTTTTTAAAAAAGGGATATATGTCATCGTATATGCTATATTGTTTACTCATTGAGATCATCTCTTATTGAGATCATCTATCTCACCCCTTTTTCTTTGTGTGGTTCCAAGTGAGTAGTATGAGGTGGTAAGGCAATGGCTCATGCATCCTACTTTGCTTTGGGAATTCCTTTGTCCAGGATAATTAGTTTAATATGTTATGAAGAGTTATCCTTAGACTTCGGAAATATTTATTTTTTGATGTTTATCTTGAAATGTTATCTTTCGAGGTCTTAATTGGATTCTAAATATTTTTCCTTATGCATTATGTTTAAAGTATATTTTAACTATGTTTCCGCAACTTAAGGTTTTCAAAAAAAAAAAAAGGGGGGGGCGGGGGGAGGGGGTTTATTTAAGTTAATGTAAGAGGTTTTGGTACTATCCTAGGCAGTGTTATATAAGTAAAAGTGGATTCTACAAGCGTGGATGACCTTATGTCTCCCTATGTTCTAGGGCTATCATGTCTCGGAAGTTGGGATGTGACAAAATGATGAGTGCACTTCTAAGTGCAACTCTAAATATATGTGAATGTAATATGTACATAGGGTAGTTGTGGGATAGGATAGCATGATGATTAAGCAAATGCTAAGTATTGAATTGTAATGTATGATAGAGCTTGAGGATTATTAAAACTTCAAAGGGCTACAAGTACTAGGTGCAAAGGGACCATAAGGTGAGCAAACATTATGTTTCAAGTTACAAGTACAAGTTATCATGTTTTGTGAACCTTTGATATCTTGAAACCCAAGTTCTATTATACTTTTAATAATGACTAAATGATTTCTTTGTAAGCTTGGGTTGCCAAAGAACAATTGTTCCAAAACCACTTTTGATTATTCAATTATAATATAGAACCTTTGTGAATTGTTGCCTTATGTTATTTTCTTTCTGATGTTATTATCTTTTGCTCAACAAGTTAAATTGTTATTGCTATTATATTACATGTGATTGCATTCTTAAATACTATTATCATAAGTATTTGCCATTAGCTCTAGCTATGGTATCTATGAACCGTTTATACAAAAATCCTCATGCTGATACGAGTTATCATTAGTACCTATACACATGGTCTTAACTCGATGGATAGGGGTAGTGTATCCACCTCAACTAGAAGGGGCAATTCTAGCCATGGAGCCTGATTAGTTTCCTGACTATTTACAAGTTATATGTTGGGAGTTGGAATTTGGTATTAGGCCACCTTTCTCTTGAGTGAATGAGCTAATAACCATCACTCTTTACAAGTTTTACAAGTTATAAGTTGATTTCTATGAACCTTGCCCATGTAAACCATGATTTATGAATCTTGAACCCTTATAAAGGGAAATATGTTACTTTACAAGTTTTATTGTTAGGGATATATGTTATTTTACAATTTTTATTGTTTAGTCATTGAGATCATCTATCTCACCCCTTTTTCCTTGTGTGGATTCAGGTGAGCATTTTGAGGAGGCAAGGTGATCGCTTGAGCAACCTACACCGCTTGGGAAATTCCCTTATCAAAGTTTTTTTCTATGATATATTATGATGAGTCTTTAGACGCTCTAGGAGTTCTTATTTTTGGACATTTTTTTTTGGAACTATATGATCAATGATTTATTTTGGAGACTTAAAAATGTTCATTTATTTTGGGATTGTGTTTAAAGTATATTTAATTATTCTTCTGCAACTTAAGGTTTTCCTTTATTAAAGGTTTTTATCAAGTTAATACATAAGGTTTGGTACAATCTTAGGCAAGATTATTTTATGCATGAGTGGGTTTTATAGGCGTGGGTGACCTTATGTCTCCCCATGTTATAGAACCATCATATCTCTAAAGTTGGGATGTGACATTAACCTTATAGCATTTAAAACAATGAACGTAAATATATGAGATGAAGAGCAAATGTGTTCTTGAATAGAGTAGAAAAAGATTTATGAGATTTGAACTTAAATATCACTTTCAATCATTTAGGGTCTCTTTATCTTCAATTTAAAGCTCCATATATTTATAAATCTTCAAGTTACTATGCCTGTTGGGCTTTAAAATTGAGTTTCAACAGATTTCATCTTACTTCCAACAACCAGAAATGGCTATATTTTTTTTCTATTTCTTGCAGGCCATTGCAGTGAATTTTGAAGTAATGGCAGTGACTTTGTTAATTCAAGGTAGTGACTGATTGCTTGAAAAATCACTAGAGCTTTATGTGTCTTTTTCACCATGTGTAACAACCCACACTCACCCTAGGAGTTTAAAGTGTGTGCTTTTATGAGAATTCATGTGCTATGGGATTGATGAGTATATGGCATGTTAGATTAGTTTTAATATGCATAATATGAATTTTAATGTGAAATAGGTGATTTAAGTGAAGTACAAAGTATAAAAAGAATTATTGCATACAAAGTGACTTTTCATGCACAAAACGATTTTTAAGCATAAAATAATTTTTGAGTATTTTAAAAATATTTTTAATTAAATATTTTTGGGGGTATTTTAATGAAAATAAAAAAAATTATTTTTAATTTTTTATAATCAACCCATAAATTAGATTAAAAGTCCAACTCACTAAAAGCCTAACACACAAAAATACTCATAACTTAGCTCATTAATGGCAAACTTGTAATTTTGTCCTAAAACCCTAATTTACACATAATATTTAGTCCCTATTGCTTGTGGCAGCCTCTATTCTATTATTCATCATATTTTCTATAGAAAATTCTCTCAAATACTCTCTCTCAATTGAAATTCACAAAGTGCCTTCAAACCTTGTGATTTTATGATCATCTTCATAAGTTTTTCTCTTCTTTCAAGCTACTATTTGATTTTTAGGAAAATAACAATGAGAAATTCATATGGGGCTATCTGTTTACTATTTTTCTTAATGTTTAATTTGGCTTAGGTGTTTTATTTGAAAGAGAAACCTATTTTCAACCGTAAACACAACTCTTTCTTCACAAATCCACCAAAGGTGAACCCTAAAACCTAAAAGTTGAAATTTTCAAACATTTTCAAAAAGGGGGGGGGTGCTAATTTGTATGTTACTGTATTATAAACTGATGTTTGTTATGTTTAGATGAAAAATATTGGTTTAAATCATGTGTTTACATATTACTGTAATCATCAGAAAGTGCGAAAAGCAAGAAAATCTATGGTTTTTCCATGGTTATGTGATTCGGCCTATGGAGGGATTTTGGTTCCAATATCTATAATTTTTGTAATATATATTATAATGATGGTTGACATGTGTTTATGAATGGTAGATGATTTAATTGCATGTTGGTTGAAGGAGTAACTCTAGGAAGCTGTAATGAAAATTTGGCCTACCTAGGGTTTCCAAAACCCTAATTGATATGTTTTGATTAATATGTGTACGTGATTAAGTGACACATGAATTAGGCCTTATGATATATTAATTGTGAATTAGTGACCTTAAATTGACTATAAGATTAATTTTATGATTTGCTCAAAGGAGACAAGTAAGACACTTTTAAGGTTACTTGTTAAGTTGATATATATGGAAGGTGTTAAGTGTACTAAGTTGGATGTTAAATTGGATTGATATTAAGATCATGATATATTGTGTTTGACTTTAGAAAAGTCTTGGTATAAGTTATTATATGATTTAATGTGAGGCTAAAAAGGCAAAGTGTGTAAGAGTTAAAAGTCAACATGTTATGTGCAAGTGATGAGTGCACTTTTAAGTGTAACTCCAAGTATAAGTGAATGATATATGTGCATAAGGGTAGTTATAAGATAAGATAGCATGATGTAAGCAAATGCTAAGTATTGAATTGTAATGTATGTTAGAGCTTGATGAGTATTAAAAGTTTAAAGGTTGTAAGCACTAGAAGCTAAGGACCCACAAGGTGAGTAAACATTATGTTCTTGTTAAAACTATAAGTTATCATGATATGTAGACCTTTGAGATTCTTAAAACCTAAGTTCCTTTCTATTTTCAAATTATAATTATATGATTTCTTTGTTAGGCTTGGGTTGTTAAAGGACAATTGGTCCAAAACCATTATTGTTTATTCAATGATAAAAAAGAACCTATGTGATTATGGCCTTACCTTACTTTCTTTCTAGAATCACATTATTATTTATCTTTTGTTCAATAAGCTAAACATTTATTGTTATTCTATTACATGTGATTGCATTCTTCAATGCTATTATTATAAGTGATTGCCATTAGCTCTAGCTATGATACATATAAACCCTTTTATGCATAAATCCTTGTGTCAATGCGGGAAATCATTGAAACCTATACACATGGTCTTAACTTGATTGATAGGGGCAGTGTATCCACCTTAGCTAGAAGGGGTGATTCTAGCCATGGAGCCTGATCATTTTCATACTTTTCTATGTGATAGGAGTTGGAATTTGGTTTGATGCCACCTCTCCTTTATGTGTTCGAGTGAATATGGCAATAGTCCTTACTCTCTATGTGTTATGTGTGAATTCTATGAACCTTCTTAAATTGCAAACTATGAACCATGAACTATAAATCCTGAACTATGAGTTATGAGCTATGAGCCCTTTCTAAGGGATATATGTTGTTGTATAAGATATATTGTTTACTCATTAAGATCATCTATCTCACCCCTTTTCTTTGTTTGGTTCTAGGTGAGGATTATGAAGAGGCAAGGTGATGGCTCAAGTAATCTACTCCACTTGAGGGATTTCCTTGTCCAAGTCTTTTACCATACTGTGATATGAATAGTCACTCTTAGATGCTCGAAGAGTGTCTTTTTGAGACATTATTCAATGATGAACTATTTGAAGTCTTAAATATTCTTTCCTTATGGATTGTATTTAAAGTATTTTTTTTAAACTATTCTTTTGCAAATTAAGGTTTTCCTTTATTAATGGTCAAATTAAGTTAATGTTAGTGATTTTAGGTACGATCTTAGGCAGTGTTTATATATGCATGAATGGGTTCCATGGGCATGGGTGACCTTATGTCTCTCCATGTTCTAGGTCCATCATATCTCCAAAATTGGGATGTGACAAAGTTGGTATCAAAGCTATAGTTTTTAAGTCTAGTTTAGACTTTTCAAGTTATTAGGTTGATTAAGTATAATCCTAGAGCATAGGAATTTTCCTGTTATGTCACTTACAGTCTATTGTTAGTATATTTTCGCGAAATCCTAATAAGCTATAGTACTCCTTTTTATTGTTTATGTGCCTAATTTTCTTATTAGATGACCAAAAAGAGTACCCTTGCTAGAGGACCTAGACCTAGAGCACCCCATGTGACATGTAAAAGGATATGGCGAGAGATGTTTGAGAAGGTCATGCTTATGATCCACCTCGAGGAAGAGAAGATTCTTAAGAAGGAGGACCCTGAGGAGTGTCTAGACTATGACTAGGTTTATAATAAGATTCAAAAGTTGGAATGAGACTATCTGAACCTGGTGGGAAGAAAATCGATGTCTTAGGTCATTAGTGTATGTTTTGATGGAGGATGTGGAGTAGCTTAAGACTGGAAGTCTTGAGCACATGGGAGACCATACATGTAGAGATTCTTGCTACTCACTATCTAGGACTTAGTCTTCGATGGGTCGCATGCTAGATATGGACTTCCTTTTCTATCGATGTGAGGGCATTGGTCACATTTCTCTTAAATTGCACTTTTATAAATTATTTGCCTACCCGACCTTGGAAGCTACCCGATGTTAGTCCTGATGAGGGGCATAATTGAAACTTGAACCGATAATTGGTAACTATTAGCCTAGTGGTATAGGACTTATATAGCCATCATAGGTATCATTCCCATCCAAACTTCTAATGCAAGATACTTAATTGATTCTGGTGCTACGCGTTTGTTTGTGTCTCCATGATTTGTTAAGAGTTTAGGTAGAGACAAGGAATTAATAAATGAACCCTTAGTAGTGTTAACTCCTTTGGGGGAGATGATGGAAGTGAAATATGTGTTTAAGAAATATGAGGTAGACATTGATGGACAGAAACTCCTTCTAAAATTGTTAGAACTTGATGTATTAGAGTTTAATGTAATCTTAGGAATGGATTGGCTATATGAGCATGAAGCTCATATTAACCGTAGAAAGCAGCTAGTAGAATTTCAAACCAAGGATGGGGAAAAATTTGTATATTAGGGAGATAGGAATGAAAACCCTTTGAATTTGATATTGGCTTTAGGAGTGAGAAGGATGTTAAGGAAAAGGTGCCAAGTGTACTTAGCTCACGTTGTCGATACTGACAAGGAAGCCATAGTTCGTGGCAAGAGCATACTAGTGGTAGACAAATTCATAGATGTCTTTCTAAAAGATCTATCTGGAATACAACTAGATTAGGAGATCAAGTTTAACATTAAGCTATTACAAGGCATGTAGCCCATATTGATACCACCATATCATATGGCACTAGTGAAGTTGAATGAATTAAAGACACAGCTGAATGATCTACTCAATAAGGGTTTTATTTGATTAAGTAGTTTCCCATAGGGTGCGCCAGTGCTGTTCATGAAAAAGATAGATAGCTCATTTTGTATATGTATTGATTATCGCTAGCTCAATAAAGTCACAATGAAGAACCAGTATCCTTTACCAAGGATAGATGATCTTTTGATCAACTGTAAGGAGCTGGTCACTTCTCTAAGATCAACTTATGGTTCAGCTATCATCAGCTAAAGATCTGTGGAGAAGACATCTGTAAGATTGCTTTCTTTATAAGATACGATCTTTATGAGTTCATGGTTCTACCATTTGGTCTAACAAATGCTCCAACTACTTTCATGGACTTGATGAACCGAGTATTCAAGCCATTTCTTAACAAGTTCATGATCATTTTCATTGATGACATTTAATTTACTCTAAGAGTAAAGAGGAACATGAAGGATATTTGAGGATCGTGTTACAGATGTTGTAAAACCACTAACTCTTCATAAAGTTATCTAAGTGTGAGTTTTGGATGGAATCCATCAATTTTCTTAGGCATGTAGTAAGTAAAGAAGGAATTTAAGTTAATCCCAAGAAAGTAGAAACAGTAACTAATTGGCCATGACCTATAACAATTTCTAAAGTTTGAAGTTTCTTGGGTATGGCCAGTTATTACCGTAGATTTGTACAGGACTTTTCTAAGATAGCATCATCATTGACCAAGCTGACAAGGAAGCAAGTTAAGTTTAATTGGGAGGAGTCCTATGAAGAGAGTTTCTAAAAGCTCAAGAAGTGTTTGATATCAGCCTCAGTTCTGGCTTTACCAGAAGGTAAGGAAGGGTTCACGATTTACTCTGATGCCTCAAGAATAGGACTTGGATGTGTTCTGATGCAAAATGGTAAGGTCATTGCATATGCATCACAACAACTCAAGAAGCATGAAACCCTACTCATGACTTGGAATTGGCCATAGTAGTATTCACTCTAAAGATCTGGAGACACTACATGTATGAGGTAATGTGTGAGATCTACATAGATTATAAGAGTCTCCAGTATATCTTGAGCCAAAGAGACCTCAACCTAAGGTAGAGAAGATGGGTTGAACTACTTAAGGACTATGATTGCTAGATTCTCTACCATCCCAAAAAGGCGAACATTGTAGCAGATGCTTTAAGCTAAAAATTAATCGGAAGCCTAGCCCATATGACTGTGCATAAGAGGCCAATAGTGAAGGAGTTAAAAGCATTGTTTAGTCAAGGCTTGATGTTAGAGATTGGAGAATCGTGAGCTTTAGTGTCACATCTCAACTTTAGACATATGACGGTCTTAGAACACGGGGAGACATAAGGTTACCCACGCCCATAGAACCCATTTACACATATACATAACATGCCTAGGATCGTAACAAAGCTTATACAATAACTCATTTAAAACATTATATAAAAACCTTTAATTATGGAAGATAGTAATTAGACACTTCACATATAATCCATACGGAAATAATATTCATAATTCACTTAAAAACCTTAATAAATAAAATCTCAGAATAAACATCAAAAATAAATATTCCTGGAACATCAAATGACAACACTTCATAGCATGGTATTATTAATGACTTTGACAAGGAATCCCCAAGTGAAGTAGAATGCTTAAGCCTCACCTTGCCTCCTCACAATTACTTACTTGGAACCACACAAGGAAAAAAGGGTGAGATAGATGATCTCAATGAGTAAATGATAAAGCACATACATTAACACATATTCCTTTAAAAAAGAAACTCATAGCTTATATACATAGTTCATGATTTTCAATTCATGAATCAAGTTGCATTTTAGCAAGGGTTCAATTTAACAAGTTTGCAGAAATCACACTTATAACATTTAGAGAGTAAAGGTTATTGCTCTATCAATTGAACATTTAGAGGAGAGGTGGCATTAAACCAAATTCCAACTCTTATCACATAGAAGGTGTGAAGCTGATCAGGCCCTACAGCTAGAATCGCCCCTTTCTAGCTGAGGTGGATACACTACCCCTATCCATTAGGTTAAGACCATGTGCATAGGTTTCGATGATTACCCATATTGGCATGAGGACTTTTGCATAAAGGGTTAAAGGTACCATAGCTAGAGCTAATGGTATTCATATATAACAATAACATTTAAGGTAGTAATAACATGTATCATAATAACAATGGCAATTTAACTTTAAGCAAAAGATACAAAAATAGTTTAATTCTAGAAAGAATATAAGTTAGGGTAATAATCACAAGGAATTATCATTAGATAAACAAAATGGTTTTTAGACCAATTGTTCTTTGGCAGCCCAAGCTTTACAAGGAATTCACTTAATCATATTTGAGGATAGGATGGACTGGGGTTTCAAGATCTCAAGGTCCATATAACATGATATCACATATTTGTAACATAATATAATGTTACTCACACTTGTAGAATGAAAACAATGTTTACTCACCTTATGGTTCCTTTACTCTTAATTCACGTAGCCCTTGGAGTTCTAAGACTCCTTAAGCTCTATCATAATATTTAATTCAATACTTAGTATTTATTTAATCATGATGCTATCCTACCCCATAACTACCCTATGCACATATAACATTCACATATACTTAGAGTTACATATAGAAGTGCACTCATCACTTGCATATAACATTTGACTTAAAAGTCTTGTACACTTAGCCTTTATAGGCCCACATGAACACATTACAATTATGTCAATATCTTTCTAAGGTCAACATAATATCATTACCTCAATATCAATTCACTTTAACAATCATCTTAGTACACTTAACATTTTCATATATGTCAACTTAACAAATAATCTTTCAAGCATCATGCTTATCTTTTATGACCAATTCTTTCAATTAATCTCTTCATAAATTCAAGATCATTAATTCATTATTAACTCATCATACAATCTACTTCCACATTATCTAATCATATTCACATATTAATCACAACATAAGTTTAAGATACCTTAAGTATACCACATTGCCTCTAGGCTTGTCTAGGGTCATTCCTTCAACCAACATGCAATTTAATCATTTATCATATATACATGTCAATAATTGTTAAAATACATCACATAAAAATTATAGACATTGGGATAAAAATCCCAATGTAGGCCGAATGCTCCATTAAAGGGAAAACTGAGTTTTCTCACTTTTTGCCATTTTTGTCTATTATAGTAATATGTAAAAACATTGTTTAAATCAAGATTTTTTTTACATAATTAGAATAGAAATCATTTTAGAATATAAACATGTAGGAATCAGCCCATATATGCATTCCTATGCATGAAAATTTCTAACTTTAAGTTTTAGGATAAGCAACCATGAGTTTTCTTATTTCTGGTACTATCAAGTCATTACAATAATATGTAAACATGTTGTTTAAACCATTATTTTTCATTCAATCATAACAATATCAGTTTAGAACATCCTCATGTATGAATCGGTAGCCTTTGATCATAACGATGCATGAAAATTCCAAGTTTCAAGGTTTAGGGTGAAAATCATGAGTTTTCACGCTTTTCGTGCTTTCCGTTCATTACAGTAATATATAAACACATGATTTAAACCATTATTTTTCATCCAAACAAAAAAAAATACTAGTTTAGAGTATTAGACATCACAAATTGGCAGCCATTGAGTTGTCAAATCATAGAATTTTTCAACTTTCAAGTTCTAAAGCGAAAACTTTGAATTTTCTTGTTTTCTGAAACTTTTCGGTCATTATAGTAATATGCAAAAATATGATTTAATCCAATATTTTTCATCACAATACATCAAAAATCAGTTTAAAATGCAGTGGTATAGAAATCACCCCCTTGGTGATGTTTATGCATAAAAATTTTAATTTTGAGTCACAGGATTCACCTTTGGAGAATTAGCGTAGTAAGATTTGTGTTTTCAGCAGTGAATTAGATTTCTCTTTCAAAAACTCACCCAAACTGAATTAAATCTATATAAATTAGTAAATACCTAGTTTAAAATAATTTTCTCATAATTTAATTCATAGAAATCAGTTAAGGAATTGAAAGAGAAGAAAAACTTACAATTACGGTCAAGAAATTGCAAAATTGAAAGGTGTTTTCTTAATTTCGGTACAGAGAATTGTTTTGAGAGAATTTTTTTATCAAAATATAGAAAATAGAGTGGTGGCTATTTAGGGCTGGCTGAAATTGATGTTTTAAGTGTAGGATTTTGGGCAATTTCCACTAATACCCTTAATAAGCTAGGTTAGGACGATTTTGGACTTTTAAGTATTTAGGCTTTTTATTTAAATTAGGGGCTGATTATAGGTAATTAAAATAAAAATATTTGTCTTATTATTTTTTTATAATATTTTCCCCAAAAACATTTATTTTAAAATTATTTTAAAATACTTATAAAATTATTTTATGCTTAAAAATTGTCTTTATGCATGGAAAATTCATTTTATTTAAATAATTTATTTTGTGCAAATGCACTTCATGTAAATCATTTATTTCATAATAATAACTCATATTATGCATATTAAAATTAATTTAACATGCCACATACTCATTGGTCACATAGTGCATAAATTTCCATAAAGCACACACTTAGACCTATTAGTTCTAAGTTAAGCAAATTGTCACGAAAATTTCTAGGGTAGGTGTAGGTTGTTACATTTAGTGGCTCATTTTCATGTGAAGTCAAAGTTAGTGGAGGAGATAAAGATTTCACAAGATAAGGATCCATACTTGGTTATGTTAAAGGATGAGACTGAGAAAGGAAAGAACCCTGAATTTGAAGTAGTCGATGGGATTCTAAAGTGTGGAAAGAGAGTATGTGTGCTTGATGTGAATGGACTAAGGGAGAAGATATTGAAGGAAGCACATCAAACACCTTGTTGTGCTCATCCTAGAATTAGCATGATGTATCATGATGTGAGAGCTAATTATTGGTAGCTTGGACTAACAAGGATGTGGCTAAGTTTGCGGCATCATGCATAACTTGTCAACAAGTCAAGTATGAGCATCAATGACCTTCTAGACAATTGTAAGAGATTAAGCTACCTGAGTGGAAATGGGAGCATATCATGATGGACTTTGTAGTTGGGTTACCTAAAACCTCCAAAGGATATGACCCTATATGGGTTATATTAGACCGATTAACAAAGTCTACCCATTTCTTGGAAGTGAAGACCAAATACTCTCAACCCAGTATGTGTAATTATACATAGATGAGATTGTGACACTGCATGGAGTACTAATTTCTATCATGTCAGGTAGAGGCACTTAGTTCACCTCGAGGTTCTAGTAAAAGTTGCAAGAAGCTTTAGAACTCAATTGGACTTCAGTATTATATTTCACCTTTAGACGGATGGACAGTATGAAAGAATAATTCAAACACTTGACGACATGTTAAGAATGTGTGTCTTAGATTTCAATGGTAGTTAGGATAAGTACCTACCTTTGATTGAGTTCACTTACAACAATAGTTAACATTTGTCCATCGACATGGCACCATACAAAGCCTTGTGTGAAAGGAAATGTCATTCTCCAGTCTATTGGGTTGGGCTGGAGACAAAATATAGAAATGCTAGAACTACTTAAAGAGATTATAAAAAATGTACCATTGATACAAAATCAATTGAAAATAGCCTTCAGTCGACAAAAGAGCTATATGAATCCTAAGAGAAAGGACATGCATTTTGCCATGGGAGATCATGTGTTCTTGAAGGTTTGCCTGATGAAAGGTATCATGAGGTTCAATAAGAAAGGAAAGCTATCTCCCTGTTTCATTGGTCCTTTTGAGATCTTCGATAAGGTCTGAGAAGTGTCTTATAGACTTGCCCTACCCCTGACCATGGCACATGTGCACCCGATATTTCACATCTCAATGTTAAAGAAATATGTTTCAGATCCATCCTATGTTTTATCACCTTCAAACATTGTAATAGATGAGCAACTATCTTATGAAGAGTTACTAATAGCCATATAGGATTGACAAGTAAAAAGGTTGAGAAACAAAGAGATACCCATGATCAAGGTTCAATGGCGAATCATGGAAAAGATGAGTGTATTTAGGAAGTCAAGGAAGAGATGTAGCAGAAGTATCCTTAGCTTTTTGAGAATGTATGAGTAAGTATCTAAATTTGAGGATAAATTTCTTTTAAGAGGGGAGAATGTAACAACCCATAATCACCCTAAGAGTTTTATGACAATTTACTTGAATTTAGAACTATTATGACAAAGTGTGTGCTCTATAAAAATTTATGTGCTATGGGATTGATAAGTATGTGGCATGTTAGATTAGTTCTAATATGCATAATTTGAATTGTAATGTGAAATAAGTGGTTTATGTGAAATACAAAGCATAAAATGAATTATTGCATACAAAGTGAATTTTCATGCACAAAGCATTTTTTAAGCATAAAATAATTTTTATAAGCATTTTAAAAATATTTTTAATTAAATATTTTTGGGGGCATTTTAATGAAAATTATATTAAAAATATTTTATTTTTAATTATTTACAATCAGCCCATAAATTATATTAAAGGCCTAACTCATCGAAAGTCCAACACACCAAAACACTCATAACCCATCTCATTAATGGCAAACTTGTAATTTTGCCCTAAAATCCTAATTTACACATAATATTTGGCCCGCATTGCTTGTGGCAGCCTCCATTCTATTATTCATCATATTTTCTATAGAAAATTCTCTCAAAAACTCCCTCTCAACTAAAATTCAAAAGGTGCCTTCAAGTATTGTGATTGTCTTCATAAGTTTATCTCTTCTTTCAAGCTACTATTTGATTTTTATGAAAATAACCATGAGAAATTCATATAGGGCTATATATTTACTATTTTTCTTGATGTTTAATTTGGCCTAGGTGTTTTATTTGAAGGAGAAACCGATTTTCAACTGTAAACATAACTTTTTCTTTGCAAATCCACCAAAGGTGAACCCTAAAACCTAAAAGTTAGAATTTTCATGCATTTGCATAAAGGGAAGGGGGGGGGGAGGGTTAATGATTTGTATGTTAATGTTCTAAACTGATGTTTGTTATATTTAGATGAAAAATATTATTTTAAATCTTGTGTTTACGTATTACTGTAATGATCAAAAAGTACAAAAGGCAAGAAAATCCATGGTTTTTCCATGGTTATGTGATTCGGCCTATGGAGGGATTTTGGTTCCAATGTATGTAATTTTTTAATATATATTTTAATGATGGTTGACATGTGTATATGAATGATACATAATTTAATTGCATGTTGGTTGAAGGAGTATCTGGGAAGCTCCAATGAAGATTTAACCTACCTAGGGTTTCCAAAACCCTAATTGATATGTTGTGATTAATATGTGTATGTGATTAAGTGATATGTGAATTAGGCCTTATGATGTCTTAATTGTAAATTAATGACTTTAAATTGACTATAAGATTGATTGTATGATTTGGTCAAAGGAGACAAGTAAGACACTTTTAAAGTTACTTGTTAAGTTAATATATATGGAAGGTGCTATGTGTACCACATTGGATGTTAAATTGGATTGATATTAAGATCATCATATATTGTGTTTGACTCTAGAAAAGTCTTGGTATGAGTTATTATATGAGCCTAAAAACGCAAAATATGAAAGACTTAAAAGTTAACATGTTATGTGCAAGTAATGAGTGCACTTCTAAGTGCAACTCCAAGTATATATGAATGATATACGTGCATGGCGGTAGTTATGGGATAAGATCACATGATGTAAGAAAATGAATGTATGTTAGAGCTTGATGAGTATTAGAAGTTCAAGGGTTTCAAGCATTAGGAATTAAGGAACCACAAGATGAGTAAACATTATGTTCTTGTTACAACTATAAGTTATCATGATATGTAAACCATGGAGATTCTTGAAACCCAAGTTCCTTTCTATTTTCAAATTATAATTATATGATTTCTTTATTAGGCTTGGGTTTCTAAAGGACAATTGGTCCAAAACCATTATTGTTTTTTCAATGATAAGAAAGAACCTTTGTGATTGTGGCCTTACCTTACTTTCTTTCTGGAACTGCATTATTATTTATCTTTTGTTTAATAAGCTAAACATCTGTTGTTATTATGTTACATGTGATTGTATTCTTCAATGCTATTATTATAAGTGATTACCATTAGCACTAGCTATAGTACCTATAAATCCTTTTATGCAGAAATCCTCTGCCAAAGTGGGAAATCATCGGAATCTATGCACATGGTCCAAACTCGATGGATAGGGGTAGAGTATCCACCTCAACTAGAAGGGGCAATTCTAGCCATGAAGCCTAATTAGTTTCACACTTATCTATGTGATAGGGGTTGGAATTTGGTATGATGCCTGTAACAACCCACACCACCCTAGGAATTTTCGTGATAAATTGCTTGAATTAGAATCTATAAGGTTAAGTGTGTGCTTGTGTGAAAAATTGTGATCTAAGTGATTAATGAGTATGTGGCATATTAAATTAATTTTAATATGCATAATATGTGTTGCTATTGTGAAATAAATGATTTAGATGAAGTGCATTTGCATAAAAGAATTTATTTTAAATAAAATGAATTTTCATGCATAAAACAATTTTTAAGCATAAAATAATTTTATGGGTATTTTTAAAATATTTTTAATTAAATATTTTTGAGGGAAATATTCCAGAATTAAAAAGAAAAATATTTTTTTCATTTTTTAAGCCATTCAGCCAAAATTTTTAAAGAAAAAGCCCAAATACCCAAAAGCCCACTACACAAAAATGCTCATAACCTATTTCATTAAGGGTAATAGTGGAAATTCCACTCCAATCCTAATATATATTTTAATTTTCAGCCAATCAAGGGTTTCCAGCAGCCATTCCCACATTATTTCTGTATTCTAGCAGAAAAACCTCTCAAAATAATTCTCTCTACCGAAATATCGAAAACACTTTACCGTTTCGCGATTTCGTGACCGTAATCGTAAGTTTTTATTCTCTTTCGATTTCTAAACTGTTTTCTATGAAATAAATTATGGGAAAACTATTTTGAACTGTTTGATTACTGATTTCTATAGATTCAATTCTATTTGAGTGAATTTTTGGAGAGAAAATTTATTTTCTACCGAAAACACGATTCTTTCCGCAAGATTTCTCCAAAGGTGAATTCTATAACTTAAAATCACAATTTTATTGCATAAACATCATAGGGGGGGGGGGGGTGGCACGATTTGTACTTGTTTGCATTCTAAACTGATTTTTCATTTGTTTTGATGAAAAATATTGCATGAAATAATATTTTTGCATATTTCTGTGATGACCGAAAATTTTCGAAAAAACAAAGTTATTGAAGCTTTTCGTGTTAGGATTTGGAAATTGGAAAATTTTATTCTTTCATGAATACATGGCTACCAATTTGTGTGAATTGATGTTCTAATATGATATTTGTTTTGTTGAGATGAAAAATAATGATTTGAATAATGTGTCTGTTTATCGCTGAAATAAATAAAATGCGCGGAAAGCGCGGAAACTCATAATTTTTCATCTAAGCCTTTGAACTTGGAATTATTTTTGTATAAACCTTACCTATGGCTGCTGATTCATGAAGGAATGTGTTCTAAATTGATATTTTCAATGATTGAATGAAAAATAATGGTTTAAACAACCTGTTTGCATATTTCTAAAATGACTGGAAAATACTGAAAACAAGAAAACTCATGTTTTGTGCACTATAATGCAAAAGATTGAATTTTTATAGATTAATGGCACCAATAGTGGCTGATTATTATGGATTTAAGTTCTAAAATGATTTTTGTTATGCTTACATGAAAAATCTTCGTTTAAACCATATTTTTACATATTTCTGAAATAGACGGAAAACCCGAAAAGAAGAAGAATTTGGTTTTCACCTTAATGATGCATTCGGCCTACATGAACAATTATGTCCAAATGTTTATAAATTTTATGTGATGTGTCTTGGTGATTGTTGACATGAATGTATGTATAGTAGATGATGAAATTGCATGTTAGTTGAAGGTATGATCCTAGATAAGCTTAAATGCGTTTTGGTATACTTAAGGTATCTTAATATTATATTATGGTTAGAATGCAAATGTGATTGGGAAATATGGAACTAGATGTTATGATGACTTGATGATGAATATATGGTTATGAGTTGATGAAGTAAAAGGGATTATAAGAGTTAAGTATGATGTATGAAGGATTAATTGTCAAGTTGACATGTATGGAAGTGTAAAGTGAACTAAGATAATTGACAAGTGAATTGATATTGGGGTAATGATAATGTGATGACCTTAAAAAGGTATTGATATGATTGCAATGTGTTTTCATGTGAGCCTATAAGGCCTAAGTATGCAAGACTTTTAAGTCAACGTGATATGTGCAAGTGATCAGTACACCTATATGTGGACTCTAAGTGTATGTGTATGTTATATGTACATGGGTAGTTATGGGATAGGAACATTATGAGTAAATAAATACTAAGTATTAAATCAAATATTATGTTAGAGTTTGAGGAGCCTTAGAAGTGCAAAGGGGACTACGTGTACTAGGAGAAAAGGAACCCCAAGGTGAGTAAACACAATGCTTTTGTTACAAGTGTGAGTAAACATTGTATTCATGTTATAAGGGTAAACAACATCTTGTTGTGTTACAAGAATGTGATATATTGATAAGTGAACCTTTATGATCTTTGAAGCCCTAGTTCTTTCTATTTTAAATTTTATGATTTCTTTGTTAAGCTTGGGTTGCCAAAGGACATTTGGTCTAAAACTATTTTGTTTATCCAATGAGAACTTTTTTTGTGATAAACACCCTAACTTGTATTCTTTCTAGAACTACACTTTCATTGTATTATTGTTGAAAGCCAAAGTACTATTGTTATTGAAATACACGTTATTGTTGCCATATGTGATATTGTTAATTGTGTTTACCAATAGCTCTAGCTATAGTACCTTTACCCTTTATGCAGAATCCTCATGCCGATGCGGGTAATCATCGAAACCTGTGCACATGGTCTTAACCTGATTGATAGGGGTAGTGTATCCACCTCAGCTAGAAGGGGTGGTTTTAGCCGTGGAGCCTGATCAGCTTTCACACTTTCTAAGTGATGGGAGTTGAAATTTGGTAAAGGCCACCTCTCCTCGATGTGTTTAGAGTGAATTGAGTATAGTCTTCACTCTATAAGTGTTATAAGTGTGATTTTTGCAAACTTACTAAATTGAACCCTTGCTAAAATTGCAACCCGATTCATAAGTTATAAACCATGAACTATGTGTATAAGCTATGTGTTTCCTTTTAAAGGAATATGTGATAACGTATGTGCTTTTTGTTTACTCATTGAGATCATCTATCTCACCCCTTTTCCTTGTGTGGTTCCAGGTGAGCAAATGTGAGGAGGCAAGGTGATGGCTCAAGCATTCTACTTCGCTTGGGGAATTTCTTGTCCAAGTTATCAATAATACTATGTTTATGAAGTCCTGTATTTAGATGCTCCGGGAATGTTAATTGATACTTATAGAGATTTATATTAATTTTCTTATGGATTTTATATGTAACGATTTACTTTAAGTCTTTTGCAAATTATGGTATTTATCTAAATGTTAAATGAGTTAATGAAGAAGGTTCGGTAAGATCCTAGGCATGATTGTTATATGTTAATGGGTTCTACGAGTGTGGGTGACCTTATGTCTCCCCGTGTTCTAGGACCATCGTATCTCTTAAGGTTGGGATGTGACAATGCCACCTCTCCTCTATATGTTTGAGTGAATATGGCAATAGCCCTCACTCTCTACATGTTATGTGTGATTTTTGCAAACCTTGTTAAATTGCAAACTATAAACCATGAACTGTGAATCATAAATTATGAATCATGAACTATGAGTTATGAGCTATGAGCCCTTTCTAAGGGATATGTGTTATTGTATAATCTATATTATTTACTTATTGAGAACATCTATCTCATCGCTTTTCTTTGTGTGGTTCTAGGTGAGCATTACAAGGAGGTAAGATGATGGCTTAAGCAATCTACTCCACTTGGGGGATTTCTTTGTCTAAGTCTTTTACCATACTGTGATATAAAGAGTCACTCTTAGATGCTCCGGGAGTGTCTTTTTGAGACATTATTCAGTGATGAACTATTTGAAGTCTTAAAGATTCTTTCCTTATGGATTGTACTTATAGTATTTTTTTAAAACTATTCTTCTGCAAATTAACATTTTCTATTATTAATGGTCAAATTAAGTTAATGCATGTGATTTTGGGAATGATCCTAGGTAGTGTCTATATGTGCAGGAGTGGGTTCTATGGGCGTGGGTGACCTTATGTCTTCCCATGTTCTAGGACTGTCATATCTCTAAAATTAGGATGTGACACTATGGTGACTTTTTGTGTCACAATGGTGACTTTTATTCAAGGAAGTGAATTTGTCTGTCAAGGTGGTGAAACAAGACTAGAAGAAATACTTGAGGCTACTGTGTCTTTTCTAAGGTTGTAAATCTTGTTTCAAGGCTGTGAGTTTTTAAATATGTATGAATATATTCAAATACAAATAATAGTAATGGGATGAGTTTTTCAAGCGATGCCTGCTATTTTGGATATGAAGCAAATATACAAACTAAATGTTAAATTGTTATCTATCTTTGCATTATACTCACAAATTCAATAACTTAGCCTTAATTAAATAGAGTATTGAATCATTAAAATACAAAGGAGACAACACATTGTTTCCATAAAAGTAGTTAAGGATGAAGAAGAATTTTTATTTGAAATTTAGTTTGGAAAAAGAGGAAAAGTCCATAGCAATTGTAAAGTGATGTCCAATAAAATGAAATTTAGTTTTTTTTTTTTAATTCAATTCTTTATAGCTAGGATTTTCTTGAAGGTAGAATGGTAGTGACATTTAGAATCTTTGAGTTTACCATTGCCATATGCACAAATGTGTCTTTTCTCATTGCGATCTTCTAAGAGTATTGCTCCCTAATATTTATCACTTACATTTATCTGAAGATGTCTTTTTCATGCAGAGGAAATTTATAGAGGGGGCAATTTCTATAGTTCCTTCCTTAAAAGTTGGATAGCTATAGTATGATTTTCTATCTATGAAGGGGTATTTTTCTTTAGCATGTATTGAGAGGATGGGTCTTTTTTATAAAGTGTGAAATAAAATCTCTGAGGAAATTGGCAATTCAAAGAAATTTGGTATTTGTTTTGTGAGTGAGATTTTCATCTAGAAACTTCAGTATTTCTAAGGCAATGTGAGGACCTCGATGGTATTGATCATTTTTGAATACCATTCCTCAAAAGGTGATCTCATCCTTGGCAATATACATTTTTGAAGGTAACAACATTACACCAAATTGTTTGGACAAGGATAAGAACTGAAAAAGTAGTTGGCAATGTGGTTGGATATTTGGGGAAAATAGAAGAACATTATCTATAGATAAAAAAAAAAAAAAAACTATAAAGAAGAGGTTTAGAAATCCTGACCATTACTTTTAGAATATAAAAGGTGCTACCTTTAGACCAAATGGCATGATTGTCCATTGATAATGGTCATTATGAATAAGAATGCTATTTTCTAATGATCCTCTTATGAGGCCTCGCCAGAGCATTGATATGATATGCTAAGTAGGATCAAAATGCTCATTTGGCTAATTATCATAATGGAAAAAGATTAAGAAAAAAATCTAAGTTGGCTCCAATTAATATCTAAAAGGGAAAGATCACTAGCCTCGAAACTAAAGAGGACTCAGGGACTAGGTTTTTTATTTAATTTACTAAAATTAATTTGGCATTTAACACAATTATGACTTAAAAAATAATAATTTTATGAATTATGCATTGATGCATGATATTCATCCCATTAAAAAATAATAATTTTGTGAATTATGCATTGATGCATGACATTCATCCCATTCATAAATAGACAAAACATAAAATTAAAAGAAAGTAGAAAGTTAAATCAAGATTACAACAAAAATCTAATTAGGGAATACTTCCTCTAGCCCTTATAGGTTCTAGGGAAGTCATACATTTTCTAAACTAATTCTAATAAAATTAATGTGATGAACAAAGAAAAAATAAAATTGATGAAGAAGGTGATGAGGGAGAAGTTTTCTTATTTTAATTGGAGTCGCTTTCCTTCTTGCGAAGGGATTTATTTAGCCAAACCACTTTATGATATTTTGATTAATTGATTGATTGATTGAGTTGATTGATTTATTACCAAATTAAGTTAATTACTTCATATTTTAATTAATTATCCTAAATGAATCAATTAAGAAAATATAAGGAGCCTTCAAGGAATAAGAGAGAATCCCAAAGAGGGAAGCAATAAATAAATCCCAAAGAGAGAGACAATAAATAAATCCTAATAAGAGAAATAATAAAATAAACAAATAAAGAAAAGGAAAAGAGAAAAAGGAAAGGAAACTTACCTAGGGCAGTGAGCAATGACTAGTCTCGGATGGCGAGTGACAGTTTACCTCAGATGGCGAGAAGCTTTTTGACCTAATAGGTTAGCTTGGGAAGTTCAAACCTAATTCACTTTGTAAGGAGTAAATAGCAAAGCAAAAACAAAACAAAAAGAAAAGAAAAGACAACTTTAGGACTAAGGTGCTTTATCTTTGATGGATTAAGCATATGGGGATGGTCTGCTTGATGCAAAGGCTAATCAAGCATACAAGAGGTCAAAAGTGAAGAAAACTGACTGAGAGGACCCCTATACATCAGAGAAATGTTGGGAAAAAGTTTTATGCACTTCCAATATGGGATAGGAGCAAAAAAAAAAAAAAAAAAAAAAGATTGAAAAAAGGGAAAATCAGAATTGCTGTTGTAAAAAAGCCCTATGATTATACGGATGCTATTTATGACAACCTTATGGTAACTATAGGCTTACTTGCGGTAGCGCAGGCTTGGGCTGATTTTTTTTTTTTTTTTGCAGGCACTACCATTGAACCTTGCCTACTAATTGGCTAGTAGGACCATTGTACCAATTCTACATAGCACACTAATCTTAGCAAATATCAAACCACAACTTATTAGGAGGGTGTAAAATTAAGGGTTCATAGCTATCCCCTTATCAAAATTAGCTGGTCTAAAAGGTAATTTTGATGATAGTGAATCTAGGGATGAAGGATAGAAAAAGGAACTAAAGTGATGTCTAGATTAAGATTTAGACATATTTGGGTGAAAGGCATGGTTGAATTTTAGGGTGAGAAGCAGGTTGAAAAAGGAACCATAGGGATATTTGGTTGCTTGTTTCTAAATATATATGGGTGGAGTTGATAAAAGGATGAAATGAAAAAAGAGGAACAATAGGGATATCTAGACTAAGAGTTATATATTTAAGGGTGAAAATGGATGGATTTTAATAAAGGCAGAGATTTCTAGACCAGGGCCTAGATATTTATTAGTTGAGTATCCTAAGGCTATCTTAGGATGATTTGTTTGTACCTAATTCAGATTTAAGGTATGGATCCTAAGACTATCCTAGAATGGGTCAAATTAAAAAAGATACCTAATTTAAATTTAATGTATGAATCCTAAGGTTATCCTAGGATGGATATGATTAAAGGAGATACCTAATTTCAATACAAGATATAAATCTTAAGGGTATCCTAGCATAGGTTTGATTAAAAGAGATACCTTATTCAAATTTGAGATATGAATCCTAAGGCTACATTGGAACAGGTCTAATAAAAAGAGATACTTAATGTAGATTTAAGGTATATATCCTAAAGCTGTCCTAGGATAGATTTGATTAAAAGAGATACCTAATTTAAATTTAAGGTATGAATCCTAAGGCTATCCTAGGATGGGTTTGATTAAAAGAGATACCTAATTCAAATTTAGTTATAAATCCTAAGTCTATCTTATTTTAGGATGAGTATGATTAAAACAGATACTGATGAGCATATATTTGATGATATTTTATCCATATTTATTAGCATATTTTATTGTCAAATTGAGTTTAATTTGTTTGTTCAAGTGTTTTTGAGTATTTTCAGGAATTCTTTTTGTTTTTTTGTCAATTAAGTTGGAAGCATGGATAAAAATTGAGAAACTGTGCATTTTTAGACAAATTTTCAATAGACAAGCCTAAAGACACGTGCGTGTCACTGCCTGTGTCTTTTGGTTACATGGCCATATCATTCTCGGATTTAGACAGAATGGTTCCTCGAGTTCACGCCCAGTGACACAGCCGTGTTCATGGGCATGTCAGGCAAAATTCTCATATTATAAAAGCAAATTTTAGACATAATTGAGGGGATTGGATTCTATTCATAAAAATACGATTTTTCTAGGTTAGGGAGAGAGTTTTGTAGTGAAAATTGAAGGTGAAGACCGAAATTCTTCAAGTTTCAAGTCAAGAATTAAAGATTTGAGTTTGGATTATCATTCATCCACTATGGATTGTTTGATTTCTCTATCTTTTATCTTTTATTCTTGTTACTTTTTCATTATGAACTAAATTCTTCATACCTAGGTATTTGATGAATCCTATATTACTTTGTATGGATTGAATGGGTTTTTAATCAATTAAATCATTCATTTAGATTGATTTATCTTTATGATTTATATTTGTTATTTCTAATTATCAATTGCATGCTTGATAATTGGAATTAGTTTTCTTGCTAATTGTCTTGAGAAAGCTTAGCTAGAATTGATCACTCATAAAGGTTGAAAATTGATTGGGGTGCTAGAGATAGACCTACAAGATTCTTTAGTTTATGGTTCCTTGATTTTAATGTTGTTTCTATTTGATTATAATTGAGAAGAGATTCCTTTTTAGTAGTTAGGGATTGAATCACTTGAGAGAGGTTTCAATCTAACCTAGTGGAATGCCAATTCAACCCAATGTTTGGTTTAGTTGAGTTTCCATTCATGAAATACATATGGGGTCTAGGAGGATTCAAATATTTAGGTAGCTTCTATCATCAATTTTTTCTCTTGCAATTCACTTATCTTATATTAGTTATGCTTTTAATTTAGTTTAATTATTTTAATTTAAACACTACTTAAACTTTTGATTCACTAAACAATAATTTAAGTTTGTGCTAGTACGTGTACCTTGTCTCCAGTGGAATGATAACTCTATTCATCATTATATTACTTGTGCGATCTATGCACTTGTAAAACATGCATTAGATACCTAATTTAGATTTAAGATATGTATCCTAGGGCTATCCTAGGATGGTCTAATAAGTTTGAAATTGAAACCTAACCCTATGCTAGGTTAATGATCATAAGGTTAAAATTGTTTCTTGAAAAGAGATTGATTCAAATTGATTGGGTTGATGATCTATCTTGCTGTAAAAATTTGGATTTAATGTTCTATCTTAATTTAGGAGCCTATTTAATGCAAAATACATATGATTATGCAAGGATTGGATACCTTGAATCTGTGAAGGGTCAATTTGGTGTAAAATTGTTGATCTTTTTGAGAAAAAGATGCCCTATTTTCAGAAAAGAGAATAGAAGGAAGAGAGGCACCCCCACTTTGGAATGATAAAGGAAAGTAGGTTGGTCTTTTTTTTTTTTTTGGGATATACTAGCTTTGGGATAGTAGGGTTACACTTAATTTGGACTAAGTATTAAGTATATCTAATTGTCTTTAGACTTGTCTAGAACCATTTCTTCAATTAACATATAATTTAATCATTTATCATTCATGTATACATGTCAATAATTACTAAAATACATCATACAAAAATTATAAATATTAGGATAAAAATCCCTACATTGGCTGAATGCCCTATTCAAGGAAAACATGAATTTTCTTACTTTTTACACTTTCCATTCATTACAGTAATATGCAAAAACATGGTTTAAACCAAGATTTTTCATGTAATCATTATAAAAATCAATTTAGAATATTTCAATGCACAAATCAGCACCTATATATTTATATATGCATGAATATTTTCCAACATTTGGTTTTAGGATGAAAACCATGAATCTTTCTTGTTTCTAGTACTTTTTGGTCATCATAGTAATATATAAACACATGATTTAAACTATTATTTTTCATCTAAACATAACAAAAATTAGTGTAGAACATAAATATATACAAATCGGTAGCCATAGGTAATCCATATGCATGAAGATTTCAATTTTAGGTTGTAGGGTGAAAATCATGAGTTCTCTTATTTTTTAGTATTTTCTAATCATTATAGTGATATACAGAAATATGATTTAAATCAACATTTTTCATCTAAAAACAACAAAAATCAATTTAAAACACAATAAAGCAAGAATTGGCAGCCCCCTTTGTGTCCATGCATGAAATTTCAAAATTTGAGTTTTAGGGTTTACCTTTGGAGGATTCGTATAGAGAGGTTTGTATTTTCGGTAGAAAAATCAATTTCTCTCTCAAAAACTCACATAGGCCAAATTTAATCAATAGAAATCAGTAAATACTCAGTTCAAAATAATTTTCTCATGATTATTTTATAAAAAATCAGATAGTAAATTGAAAAAAGAGAAAAACTTATAAAAACAGTCTCGAAATAGCAAGGCTTGAAAGCACCTTGTGAATTTTGGTTGGCAGAATATTTTTGAGAGAATTGTTCTACCCAAATTATGAACAATAATAGAATGGTGGCTGTTCCCCTTGGGCTAGCCAAAATTTAGGTTTAAATATTAGGGTTTGGGTGCAATTTCCAAGTTTATCTTTAATGAGCTAAGTGAGGAGTGTTTTCGCGTAGTGGACTTTTGGGGAATTGGGTCTTTTATTTAATTTATGGGATGATTATAGATAATTAAAAATAAAATATTTTTCTTATTATTTTCATTAAAATTTCCTCCAAAATATTTATTTAAAAATATTTTTAAAATGCTCATAAAAATTATTTTATGCTTAAAAATCGCTTCTTGCATGAAAATTCATTTTTATGTGAAATAAATTATTTTATACTTATGCATATTAGAGCTAATCTAACATGCCACATACTCATCAATCACATAATACATGAATTTTCATAAATGCACACATTTTGCCATAGTAACTTTAAATTCAAGTAATTGGTCATGAAAACTCCTAGGGTGGGTGTAGATTGTTACATTCTCCCCCCTTCGAAGAAATTCATCCTCAAATTTACATACTTACTTATATGCTCTCATAAAGTTGAGGATGCTTCTATCATATCTCCTCTTTAGGTTCCCAAGTACACTAGTCTATCCCATGATTTCGCCATTGGACCTTAATCATGGGTATCTCCTTGTTCCTTAATCTTTTCACTTATCGATCCACTATGGCTATTGGAAATTCCTCATAGGTCAATTGCTCATCTTTTGCGATGTATGGTGGTGACAAGACATGGGATGGATCTGACACATATTTTTTTAGATTTGACACATATTTTTTTTTATCATTAAGATGTGGAAAACTAGATGCACAGGCACCATAGTTGGGGGTAAGGCAAGTTTATAAGATACTTCCCTAACCTTATCCAAGATCTCAAAAGGACCAATAAAGCGAGGCGATAGCTTTCCTCTCTTACCAAATCTCATATCACCTTTCATTAGGGAAACCTTTAAGAAGACGTGATCTCCCATTGCAAAATGAATGTAATTTCTCTTGGGGTCTGCATAACTCTTTTATCGACTGAAGGCCATCTTCAGCTGATCTTGAATCAAAGGTACCTTCTCAGTAGTCTCCTTAAGTAATTATGGCATTTCCACATACTTGTCTCTAGTCTCAACCCAACAAACTAGAGAACGACATTTCCTCGCATACAATGCTTTGTTTGGTGCCATGTTGATAGACGAATGGTAACTATTGTTGTAGGCAAACTCGATCAAAGGTAGATACTTATCCTAGCTACCACCTGTAATAACCCACACCCACCCTAGGAATTTTCGTGATAAATTGTTTGATTTAGAACTAATAAGGTTAAGTGTGTGCTTGTGTGAAAAATTTGTGATCTAAGTGATTGATGAGTATGTGGCATATTAAATTAATTTTAATATGCATAATATGTGTTGCTATTGTGAAATAAATAATTTACATGAAGTGCATTTGCATAAAAGAATTTTTAAATAAAATGAATTTTCATGCATAAGACAATTTTTAAGCATAAAATAATTTTATGGATATTTTTAAATAAATATTTTTGAGAAAAATGTTCCAAAATTAATAAGAAAAATATCCTTTTTATTTTAATTTCATTCAGCCAAAATTTTTAAAGGAAAATCCCAAATACGCAAAAATCCCACTACACAAAAATTCTCCTAACCTATTTCATTAAGGGTATAAGTGGAAATTCCACTCCAACCCTAATATATATTCTAATTTTCGGCCAAACAAGGGTTTCCAGCAGCTATTCTCTTATTCTTTCTATATTTTGATAGAAAAACCTCTCAAAATATTTCTCTCTACCGAAATATTGAAAACACCTTTCCGTTTCGCGATTTCGTGACCGTAATCGTAAGTTTTCATTCTCTTTCGATTTCCAAACTGATTTCTATAAAATAAATTATGGGAAAATTATTTTGAACTATTTGATTACTGATTTCTATAGATTCATTTCTGTTTGAACGAATTTTTGGGAGAGAAAATTTATTTTCTACCAAAAATATGATTCTTTCCGCAAGATTTCTCCAAAGGTGAATTCTATAACTTAAAATCACAATTTTGTTGCATAAACATCATAAAGGGGGGGGGGGGGGGGGTGATTTGTACTTGTTTGTATTCTAAACTGATT
Organism: Reutealis trisperma; assembly: GCA_947687605.1. NCBI lineage: Eukaryota > Viridiplantae > Streptophyta > Magnoliopsida > Malpighiales > Euphorbiaceae > Reutealis > Reutealis trisperma. The sequence continues at coordinate 346,373 of CANTUT010000017.1, read as the reverse complement.
TTTGATTTGTTTTGATGAAAAATATTAGATTAAATAATATTTCTACATATTTTTGTGATGACCAAAAAGTTTCAAAAAACAAAGGAATTCAAAGTTTTCGTGTTAGAACTTGGAAATTAGAAAATTTTATTCTTTCATGAATATATGGCTGCTGATTTGTATGAATTGGTGTTATAATATGATATTTTTTTTGTTTAGATGAAAAATAATAATTTCAATCATGTGTCTGTTTATCACTGAAATGAACGAAATGCACGGAAAGCGCGGAAACTCATTATTTTTCACCTAAGCCTTTAAACTTGGAATTTTTTTGTATAAACCCTATCTATGGCTGCCAATTTATGAAGGAATGTGTTCTAAACTGATATTTTCAATGATTGAATGAAAAATAATGGTTTAAACAACCTGTTTGCATATTTTTGAAATGGCCGAAAAATACCAAAAATAAGAAAACTTATGGTTTTGTGCACTGTAATGCAAAAGATTGAATTTTTATATATTAATGACACCAATAGTGGCTGATTCCTATGAATTTATATTCTAGAATGATTTTTGTTATGTTTACATGAAAAATCTTGGTTCAAACCATGTTTTTACATATTTCTAAAATAGACGGAAAGCATGAAAAGAAGAAGAACTTGGTTTTTACCTTAATGAGTGCATTCGGCCTACATGAACAATTTTGTCCAAATGTTTATAAATTTTATGTGATGTGTCTTGGTGATTATTGACATGTATGTATGTATAATAAATGATAAAATTGCATGTTAGTTGAAGGTATGATCCTAGATGAGGTTAAATGTATTATGGTATACTTAAGGTATACTTAAGGTATCTTAACATTATAATGTGATTAGAATGCAAATGTGATTGGGAAATATGGAACTAGATGTTATGATGCATTGATGATGAACATATGATTATGAGTTAATGAAGTAAAAGGGATCATAAGAGTTAAGCATGATGTTTGAAGGATTAATTGTTAAGTTGACATGTATGGAAGTGTAAAGTGAACTAAGATAATTGATAAGTGAATTGATATTGAGGTAATGATATTGTGATGACCTTAAAGAGGTATTAATATGATCGCAATGTGTTCATATAAGCCTATAAGGCCTAAATATGCAAAACCATTAAGTCAATGAGCTATGTGCAAGTGATGAGTGCACCTATGTGTAGACTCTAAGTGTATGTGTATGCTATATGTACATGGTTAGTTATGGGATAGAAGCATCATGAGTAAATAATACTAAGTATTAAATCAAATATTATGTTAGAGTTTGAGGAGCTTTAGAAGTGTAAAGGGGACTACATGTACTAGGAGCAAAGGAACCCCAAGGTGAGTAAAACATCGTATTCATGTTATAAGTGTAAACAACATTTTGTTGTGTTACAAGAATGTGATATATTGTTATGTGAACCTTTGTGATCTTTGAAACCCAAGTTCTTTCTATTTTAAATATTATTATATGATTTCTTTGTCAAGCTTGGGTTGCTAAGGGACATTTGGTTCAAAAACTATTTTGTTATCCAATGAGAAATTCTTGCAATTAACACCCTAACTTGTATTCTTTCTGGAACTACACTTTCATTGTATCATTGTTTGAAAGCCAAAGTACTATTGTTATTGAAATACATGTTATTGTTGCCTCATGTGTTATTGTTAATTTTGTTTACCAATAACTCTAGCTATGGTACGTTTACCCTTTATGCAGCCGATGCGAGTAATCATCAAAACCTGTGCACATGGTCTTAACCCAATGGATAGGGGTAATGTATCCACCTCAGCTAGAAAGGGTGGTTCTAGCCATGGGGCCTGATCAGCTTCACACTTTCTACGTGACAGGAGTTGGAATTTGGTATGAGGCCACCTCTCCTCTATGTGTTCGAGTAATAGAGCAATAGCCTTCACTCTCTACGTGTTACAAGTGTGATTTCTGCAAACTTGCCCAATTGAACCCTTATTAAATTGCAACCTGATTCATGAGTTATAAACCATGAACTATGTGAGTAAGCTATGTGTTTCCTTTCAAAGGAATATGTGATAATGTATGTGCCTTTTCGTTTACTCATTGAGATCATCTATCTCACCCCTTTTCCTTGTGTGGTTCTAGGTGAGCAAATGTGAGGAGGTAAGGTGATGGCTCAAGCATTCTACTTTACTTGGGGAATTCCTTGTCTGGGTTATCAATAATACTATGTTTATGAAGTTTTGTCTTTAGATGCTTCGGGAATGTTGATTGATACTTATTGAGATTTATATTATTTTCCTTATGGAATTATATGTAATGATTTATTTTAAGTCTTCTGCAGTTATGGTATTTATCTAAATGTTTTAAATGAGTAAATGAAAGAGGTTCGGTAAGATCCTAGGCATGATTGTTATATGTTCATGGGTTCTACGGGCATGGGTGACCTTATGTCTCCCCATGTTCTAGGACCGTCGTATCTCATAAGGTTGGGATGTGACACCACCAAAATCCAAAACACACATCTTTAGCATGTCCTTGAGTGTCTAAATTGTCCTTTCAGACTATCCATCCATTTGAGGGTGAAATGTGGTACTAAAATCCAATTGCATTCCTAATGCTGCTTGTAGTTTTTGTTAGAACCTCTAGGTTAACTGAGTGCCTTGATCTGAGATGATAGAAATTGATACTCCGTATAGTTTCATGATCTCATCAATGTATAATTATGCATACTAGGCTATAGAGTATGTGATTTTGACTTATAAAAATGGGTAGACTTTGTAAGTCAGTCCACTATGACCCACACGGAGTCATAACCTTTGGAGGTTCTAGGTAATCCAACTATGAAGTCCATCGTGACGCACTCCCATTTCCATTCAGGTAGTTGAATCTCTTGAAGTAGTCTAGGGGGTCGTTGGTGTTATACTTGACTTATTGGCAAGTTAGGCAAGATGCCACAAACTTAGCCACATCTTTCTTTAATCCAAGCCACCAATAACTTGCTCTCATGTCATGATACATCTTGGTAGTTACAAGATGAGCACAGTAAGGTCTCTAATGTGCTTCCTTAAGTATCCTTTCCCTTAGTTCATTGACATCAGGCACACATACTGTAACAACCCACACCCACCTTTGGAGTTTTCATGACCAATTTGCTTGAATTTAGAACTATTGGGACTAAGTGCATGTTTTTGTGAAAATTTAGGAGTTATGTGATTGATGTGTGGCATGTTAGAGTGGTTCTAATATGCCTAATATGAATTATTATGGTGAAATAAGTGATTTGTATGAAGTGTATGAGCATAAAATAATTTATTGAGTATTTTTAAAATATTTTTAAAATAAATATTTAGGGGGGTTTAATAAAATAATAAGAAAAATATTTTATTTTTAATTACCTATAAACAACCCCAAAATTAAATAAAAAGCCCAAATACCCAAAAGCCCACTACACCAAAACACTGCTAACCTAGCTCATTATCTTGGAAATTGCCCAAAACCCTACATATATAATAAGAATTTTTGCCAGCCCTTGTTTTTCAGTAGCCACCATTTTGTTTTTCATTATTTTTGTAGAAAAATTCTCTCAAAATTATTCTCTCTACCAAAATTCACAAAATACCTTTAAACTTTAAGATTTGTTGACCGTATTCATAAGTTTTTCTCTCCTTTCAATCTATTATTGGATTTCTATGAAACTAATTATGAGAAAATTATTTTGAACTAAGTATTTACTAATTTCTAATGATTTAATTTAGTTTAGGTGAATTTTTGAAAGAGAAATTTATGTCTCTATTGAAAACACAACCCTTTCTATGCGAATCCTCCAAAGGTGAATCCTAAAACTCAAAATTGAAATTTTTGAGCATAAATTCAAGGGGGGGCTGTCAATTTTTACATGCTTGTGTTCTAAATGGATTTTTGATGTGTTTAGATGAAAAATATTGAATTAAATGATATTTTTGCATATTACTGTAATGACTAAAAAGTTTCAGAAAATAAGGAAATTCATGGTTTTCGTCCTAGAACTTAATAGTTGGAAAATTTCATGTGCATGTATGACTGCCAATTTATACATATTGGAGTTCTAAATTGGTTTTTGTTATGTTTGAATAAAAAATAATGGTTTAAATCACGTGTTTACATATTACTTAATGACCAGGAAGTACTGGAAATAAGAAAACTCATGGTTTTTCATCCTAAAACCTAAAGTTGAAAGGTTTCATGCATATGGATATCTATGGCTACTGATTCATAGGGATTCATCTAAAATGATTTTTGTTTTGATTACAAGAAAAATTTTGGTTCAAACCATGTTTCTGCATGTTACTGTAATAGACGGAAAGTGCAAAAAATAAGAAAATTTAGGTTTTCTCTTTGATAGGGTATTTGGCCTACTTGGAATTTTTATTCCAATGTCTATAATTTTTATTTAATATATTTTAATGATTATTGATAGTATACATGAATGATAAATGATTAAATGACATGTTGATTGAAGGAATGACCCTAGATAAGCATAAAGGTAATTTGATATACTTAGGGTATCTTAATCCTATGTTGTGATTAATATGTGAATGTGATTAAGTAATATCGAAATAGGTTTTATGGTGAGTTAATAATGAATTAATGATCTTGAATTGATAAAGAGATTGATTGTATGAATTATTCATAAGAGATAGGTATGATATTTGAAAGGCTACTTGATAAGTTAAAGGTGTTAAGCATGTTAAGTTAAATGTTAAATTGAATTGCTATTAAAATCATGATATGTTGTATTTGACTTTAGAAAAGTCTTGATATGAGTTGTTATGAGCTTTTCATGTGGGCTTATAAGGGCAAAGTATGCAAGACTATAAAATTCAACATGTTATGTGCAAGTGATGAGTGTACTTCTAAGTGCAACTCCAAGTGTATGCGAATATTATATGTGCATGGGGTAGTATGGGATAGGATAGCATGATGTTAAATAAATACTAAATAGTGAATTAAATATTATGATAGAGCTTGAGGAGTAGTAGATGTTCAAAGAGGACTACAAGTAATAGGAGTAAAGGAACCACAAGGTGAGTAAACATTATGTTCAAGTTACAAGTACAAGTTATCATGTTATGTGAACCTTTGATATCTTGAAACCCAAGTTCTTTTGTACTTTTAATTATGACTAAATGATTTCTTTGTAAGCTTGGGTTGCCAAAGGACATTTGTTCTAAAACCATTTTTGATTACTCCATTATAATAAAGAACCTTTGTGATTGTTGCGCTAACTTATATCCTTTCTGGAACTACACTGTTATTTATCTTTTATTTGATATGCTAAACATTTATTATTATTATGCCATATGTGATTACATTTCTTCAATGCTATTTTTATATGTGATTACCAATAGCTTTAGCTATGGTACCCATAACCCTTTTTATGCAGAAATCCTCATGCCGATGTGAGTAATCATCGGCTATGTGTTCAAGTGATTATAGCAATAGCCTTCACTCTATATGTTTAAGTGAATATGGCAATAGCCTTCACTCTATGTGTTCGAGTGATTATGGTAATAGCCTTCACTCTATGTGTTCGAGTGATTAAGGTAACAACTTTCACTCTATGTGTTATGTGTTATAAGTGTGATTTTTGCGAACCTTTCTAAATTATAAACTATGAATCATGAACTATGAGTTATGAGCTATGAGCCCTTTCTAAGGGATATGTGTTATTGTAAAAGCCTTATTGTTTACTTATTGAGATCATCCATCTCCTCCCTTCTTCCTTGTATGGTTCCAAGTGAGTATTATGAGGAGGCAAGGTGATTGCTCAAGCTACTTACTCTGCTTAGGAAATTCCTATATCAAAGTTATAATAATACCATGCTATGTTGAGTCCTTAGATGCTTTGGAAATTATTATGGGAACTTTATTTATGGAACATTATGTTGGTGACTTTATTTGGAGTTTTATTATTATTCTCTTATGGATTGTATTAAAGTATATTTTCACTATTCTTCCGCAACTTAAGGTTTTCTTATAAATGGTTTAATTAAGTCAATGCATATGGTTCGGTATGATCCTAGGCAATATTGTATATGTATGAGTGGGTTTTATAGGCATGGGTGACCTTATGTCTCCCTATGTTTTAGGACCGTCATATATCTAAAATTGGGATGTAACACATACTCTTTTCTAACACTTTAGAATCCCATTGACTATTTCAAATTTTAGGTTCTTTCCTTCCTTTGTCTCATCCTTTCACTTAACCAAGTGTGGGTCCTTATCTTGTGAATCCTTTATCTCCTTCATTAGCTTTGACTTCACTTGAAAATGAGCCACTAAAGCTCGCAATTCCCTAATCTCTAACCTTAAGCCTTGACTAAACAATCCTTTTAACTCCTTCATGATTGGCCTATTTCATACGGTTACATAGGCTAGGCTTCCCATTGATTGCTGACTCGAGGCATCTGCCACCACGTTTGCCTTTTTAGGATGGTAGAGAATTTGGCAATCGTAGTCCTTTAATTGTTTGACCCATCTCCTCTACCTCAGGTTGAGGTCTTTTTAGCTCAAGATGTACTGAAGACTCTTATGATCTGTATAGATCTCACATTTCATCCCATACATATAATATCCCTAGATCTTAAGAGTGAACACTACTATGGCCAATTCTAAGTCTTGAGTAGGGTAGTTTACTTCATGCTTCTTAAGTTGTTGCGATGCATAGGTGATGACTTTCCAATTTTGCATCAGGACACATCTAAGTCTGTCACAACCCATTTTCAGAGACATAATGGTCCTACAACATAAGGAGACATAAGGTCACCCATGCTCATAGAACCCACTTATACTTATACAAGTACTGCTTAGGACCATATCAAAACCTCTTACATTAACTTAAATAAACCTTTTTCCTTTTTTTAGAAAACCTTAAGTTATAAAAGCATAGTTAAAATATACATTAAATATAATCCATAAGGAAATAATATTTAGAATCTAATTAAAACCTTGAAAGATAACATTTCAAAATAAACATCCAAAAATAAATATTCTCGGAGTGTCTAAGGATAACTCTTCATAACATATTAAACTAATTATCTTGGATAAGGAATTTCCCAAGCAAAGTAGGATGCTTGAGCCATTACCTTGCCTCCTCATACTACTCACCTGGAACCATACAAGGAAAAGGGGTGAGATTGATGATCTCAATAAGTAAACAATATGGTACATAAGATAACATATATCTCTTTTTAAAAAAGAAAACCCATAGCTTATAACACATAGTTCAGGTCTTATAATTCCTGAATCAAAGTTTGCAATTTAATAAGGTTTACCAAAAATCACTCTTATTACTTGTAAGTGAAGACTCTCACTCAATTCACTCTTGAGTGAAGACACTGCTCAATTCACTCAAATTTACATAAGTGAGTGAAGACTCTTGCTCAATTCACTCGTGAGTGAAGACATTGCTCAATTTACTTGTGAGTGAAGACACTGCTCAATTCATTCAAGTTTACATAAGTGAGTGAAGACTCTTGCTCAATTCACTTATGACTGAAAACAATGCTCAATTCACTCAAATTTACATAAGTGAGTGAAGACTCTTACTCAATTCACTCGTATTTATAGTAATCACTTATAACAATAGCACTTAAAAAAGCAATAATATGTATCACAATAGCAATAGCAATTTAGCTTATTGAATAAAAGATAAATAACAGTATGGCTCCAGAAAGAAAGTAAGGTAAGGCAACAAATCACAAAGGTACTTTATTGTCATTGAATAATCAAAATGGACTTGGACCAAATGTCCTTTGGCAACCTAAGCTTACAAAGAAATGATTTAGTCATAATTAAAAAAATAGAAAAAAAACTTGGGTTTCAAGATATCAAAGGTTCACATAACATGATGAATTTTACATGTAACTTAAACATAATGTTTACTCACACTTGTAGCATGAACACAGTGTTTACTCACCTTGTGGTTCTTTTGCTTCTAGTACACATAGCCCTTTTCAATCTCTAAAACTCCTCAAGCTCTAACATAATATTTAATTCAATACTTAGTATTTATTTAATCATGATGCTATCCTATCCTATAACTACCACATACACATATAACATTCACATACACTTAGAGTTGCATATATAAGTGCACTTCATCACTTGCACATACATATTGATTTTAAAAGTCTTGTACACTTAGCCTTCATAGGCCTATATGAAAACACATTATAAATCATGTCAATACCTTTCTAATTTCAACACTATATCATTGTCTTAATATCAATTCCCTTTAATAATCATCTTAGTACACTTAACACTTCTATATATGTCAACTTAACAAATAACCTTTCAAGTGTCAAGCTTATCTCTTATAACTAATTCATTCAATCAATCTCTTCATCAATTCAAGATCATTAATTCATTATCAAGTCATCTTACAACCTACTTCCATATTATCCAATCACATTCATATATTAATCATAACCTAAAGTTAAGATACCTTAAGTATAGAAAATTGCCTCTAGCCTTGTCTAAAGTCATCCTTTCAACTAACATGCAATTTAATTATTTATCATTCACGCATACATGTCAATAATCAACAAACTACATCCCATAAAAATTATAGACATTGGGATAAGAATCCCAATGTAGGCCGAATGCTCCATTAAAGGGAAAAACTAAATTTTCTTACTTTTCGCACTTTCCGTCTATTACAGTAATATGTAGAAATATGGTCTGAACCAAGATTTTTCATGTAATCAAAACAAAAATCATTTTAGAATATTAATCCATAGGAATCAGCACATATATAAATCTATATGCATGAAAATTTTCTAACTTTAGATGTTAGGGTGAAAACCATAAATCTTTCTTGTTTCTGATACTTTTTGGTCATTATAGTAATATGTAAACACGTCTTTTAAACCATTATTTTTCATTCAATCTCAAAAAATATCAATTTAGAACATTAATATACATAATTCAGCGGCCATAGATGTTTCTTATGCAACAAAATTCCGAGTCTAGGGTTTAGAGTGAAAATCATGAGTTTTCTAGCTTTCTAGTGTTTTTCGATCATTACAGTAATATATAAACACATAATTTAAATCATTATTTCTCATTCAAACATAAAAAATCTCAATTTAGAATTCATAAACACACAATTTGGCAGCCATATACATATATAATCATAGAATTTTTCAACTTTCATGTTATAGGACGAAAACCTTGAATTTTCTTATTTTCTGAAACTTTTCAGTCATTACAGTAATATGCAAAAATATGATTTAATCCAATATTTTTCATCTAAACATATCAAAAATCAGTTTAGAATAAAATCATGTAAAAATCACTCCTCTTGGTAATGTTTATGCATGAAAATTTCAATTTTGAGTTGTAGGATTCATCTTTGGAAAAATCACGTAGAGAGGTTGGTGATTTCGATAGAGAAATTAATTTCTCCATCAAAAATTCACCCAAACTGATTTAAATCTATAGAAATCAGTAAATACCCAGTTTAAGATAATTTTCTCATAATTTATTTCGTAGAAATTAAATAAGAAATTGAAAGGAAAGAAAAACTTATGAATACGGTCAAGAAATCACAAAGTTGAAGGCTTTTTGTGAATTTCGGTAGAGAGAATAATTTTGAGAGAATTTTTCTGCCAAAATAATGAAATAATGGAGTGGTGGCTGCTAGAATAAAGGGCTGGCCGAAATTCTCTTAATATATGTAGGGTTTTGGGCAATTTCCAATATTACCCTTAATGAGATAGGTGAGGAGTGTTTTGGTGTAGTAGGCTTTTGGGTATTTAGGCTTTTTATTTAATTTTGGGGCTGATTATAGGTAATTAAAGGTAAAATATTTTTCTTATTATTTTCATTAAAATTTTCCCCCAAACATTTATTGAAAAATTATTTTAAAAATACTCATAAAATTATTTTATGCTTAAAAATCGCCTTTTTGAATGAAAATTCATTTTATGTAAAATAAATTATTTTATGCTAATGCACTTTGTATAAATCATTTATTTTATAATAATAACTCATATTATGCATATTAAAAGTAATTTAACATGCCACATGCTCATTAATCACATAGTACATAAATTCATATAAAAGCACACACTTGATCTTAATAGTTTTAAGTGAAGCAAATTGTCATGAAAATTCCTAGGGTGGATATGGGTTGTTACATTCTCCCTCTTTTAAAAAAAATTTCATCCTTGAATTTTCAAATTTAGCATCACAACACTCTCGAGGCATCATAGTAGACTGTGAATCCTTCTTCACCTTTGGGTAAGGCCAAAATCGGAGCTGATATCAAACATTTCTCGAGCTTTTGGAACCTCTCCTCGTAGGACTCCTCCTAATTAAACTTAATATATTTTCTTATCAACTTTGTTAATGGTGCTACTATCTTAGAGAAGTCATGTACGAATCTACAATAATAACCAGCCATGCCTAAGAAACTTCGAACTTCAGAAACTGTTGTGGGTTATGGCCAGTTTACTACTGCTTCAACTTTCTTGGGATCAACTCAAATTCCTTCCTTACTCATTACATGCCCAAGAAATTTGATAGACTCCATCCAAAACTCACACTTAGACAACTTCGAATAGAGTTGCTGGTCTCATAATGTCTGAAGCACAATCGTTAAATGCTCTTTATGTTCTTTTTTACTCTTAGAGTAAATCAGAATGTCATCAATGAACATGATCATGAATTTGTCAAGAAATGGCCTAAATACTCAATTCATCAAGTCTATGAAAGCAGCAGGAGCATTTGTCAAACCAAATGGTAAGATCGTGAACTCATAGTGACTGTATCATGTATGGAAGGTAGTCTTATAGATGTCTTCTCTACGGATCTTTAGTTGATAATAGCCAGACCTCAAGTCTATCTTGGAGAAGTAATCAGCCCCTTGCAGTTGATCAAAAGATCATTTATCTTTGGCAAAAGATATTTATTCTTTACGGTGACTTTGTTGAGCTGATGATAATCAATGCACATCTAAAACGAGCCATCCTTCTTCTTCACGAACAACACTGGCACACCCCATGGTGAATTGCTCGAGCAAATGAAACCCTTATAGAGTAGGTCATACAATTGCATCTTTAATTCTTTTAATTCTGCTAGTGCCATATGATATGGTGGTATCAATATGGGCTGCATTCCTAGTAGCAACTCGATGCTGAACTTGATCTCACGATATGGTGGTATCCCAGGTAGATCTTTAGGAAAAATGTCCATAAATTCATCCAGTACCGGCATGCTCTTGCCTTGAATATTAGCTTCTTTGTCAGCATTGACTACATGAGCTAAGTATGCTTGTGTGAGGCCTCACCCGAGCACCGGTCCAATCTGCCGAGGAATCAAAATGCTCTTCAGGAGAAACTCCACGATTGAAACTTGTTATGAGTTCAGGAAATTGTTTTTTTTGTGATTTGAAAGTTGGGAAAGTGAGTCGCCACTTCAATTTATTTATTTTGATTGGGAAAATTAAAGAAAACCCAAATTGATTGACTTTAAAAATATTTTGATTTTTGTCCCAATGAAAAAGCACTAATCCGTAAATGACCAAAGAGGGCTTGGGGATTAGGTTTTGGTAATTACTCAAGTGAGAAAATATAATTTTCTTTAGTTTGGCTAAAGTTGCAAAATAACTCTTAAAAAAGGAATTTTTATGTATGCATGAATAGGAGTATCATGATGCATGAAACAAATATATATAATAAGATGAAATGACAATTATAGATAAATAAGCAAAATAAATCCTGCTTAAATATTATAATATCAAAATGAATAAAATAAAAGAATCTTTCTTCTAGCCCTTATGGGTACTAGGGAAAGCACACATTCCTCAACTAAGTTAACACAGAATCAGAAATAAAAGATTAATATAAATAAATCAAAGTAAAAGGAAAAAAATGTTAATAAAAGGATTTTGGAGTTGATGCCTTTCAGAATGGCAACCTGCGTATCCTATTGAATAGGAATCAGACCTCACACAGTTCTTCCTTCTTGCAAAGGAAGGGTTCTGAAATAAAATGTTGGTTTATTTATTAATTTAATTCTGATTTTTAAATTAATAAATTTTAGATCTTTTTGGCTTAGACCTAAAGAGAATTCTAGATTTGAGTTTTGAATATTGAGAATGGAAAAAGATTATACCTTTACTTTCCTTATTTTTCAGATGAATGAGGCAAGCTTAACTCTAGATCTAAGCTCCACTTTGGATTTGAAACCCTTGGAAGCTGAATCTTAAGAGCAAAAGATTAGTGAAATAGCGTAATGAATGTAAGTTGAAATTGAAATTGAAACAACAGCTCTTTTGTATCAAATTTCAAATAGGACTTAAAAGCAACAAGTATATCAGTATCAAAGAGAATTTTTGCCTTGGAATCCCCCCCAAATGAGCTGGAAGGAGTCTCTATTTATAGAGCTGGTGAAGGGGATGTCAGTGGTACCGGTGGCAGCATCGGCAACGTGCTGGCGGCATGGGCGGCATCGGCAATATGTCGATTGTTCAATGTGCCTCCTTACCGCCGGTATGAACTTCGTGCCACCTATGAGATGGCATGGCAGGCATGCTGCCTAAAGCGACGGCATGGCAGGCGTGCCGCCCAGAGCGACGGTGCACCTCTTGCACGTTGGCCGACGGGTTCGACCTATTTCCTACTTTTTCATCCATTTCTGGGCTGTTTCAGTTTCGATTTGAGCTCGGTTTGATCCTGTGGGTTTGTGACTAAAAATTAGTTGAATGGAGGTGAAAGATTTAGGAAATTTATTTTTCAATGGCACACTGCCCTATACCCCGCAAGGGGCACTACCCCCTTGACCCCTGCCCGCTAACCAGCTAGCGGGACTGCCGTATGCATAGCACACTATACTTAATAGGTGTCAAGCTGCAGCCGGATCAATAAGGGTGTAAATTTGAGGGTTCATAGCTGCCCCCTCAGCATAATTGGTTTTAACCAAAAGGCAATTCTGATGATAGTGAACCCTGGGAAGAGATGCCATGTCAAACTTTAGGCTTGTGCCCTTGCAACATCATATTTTTGGCTTATATGTTCTTTTGCCATGTCAGATTTTAGGCTGTGCCATGTTAGAACCTGGGCTATACCTTGTCAGACTCTGGGCTTGTGATATTTGCTTATGCTTATGAGAACATTCATGCTTTGTGCAAATTGAACCTTATGAAGGACAAATATGGTATAAGGATATGAACCTTTTGGGAGAGGGCCCATAGGAGAAATGAGGTTTTATCAAGGGCTATTGGTTTGAACTTGGCATTGGATGTGAGAATGGTCATGGTGATCTTCAATTAAGGCTATATGTACAGCCTAATTGTTTGGAGGTAAAGATGATTTGGTGAATTTTAATCAAGGCTATCTATTTTGCCTAGACTTTAAGATTTGGAGATTTGGTCCACCTAAGGAATTCAAATTGATTTAGCAAGGCCATCTATTTAGCCCTACTATTGGGGATATTATGATCAAAGTTATCTGTTTGGCTTTGATGTTTGGGATGATTGGGATCAAAGCTATCTGTTTGGCTTTGGTGGTTGGGAGGATTATAGTCAAAGCTATCTGTTTGGCTTTGGTGGTTGGGAGGATTAAGGTCAAAATTATCTGTTTGGCCTTGTTGGTTGGGAAACTTTGGATTAAAGCTATCTACTTGGCTTTAGTATTAGAAGGATTAGGATCAAAGCTATCTATTCGGCTTTGATGTTAGAAGGAATAGGATCAAAAATATCTATTCGGCCTTACTGGTTGGGAAGGTTAGGATCAAAGCTATCTGTTTGGCTTTAGTATTAGAAGGATTGGGATCAAAGCTATATGTTCGGCTTTGGTATTTGGAGGAATAAGATCAAAGCTATTTGTTTGGCCTTGATATCAAGAGAAATAGGAACAAAGCTAAAAGCTGGGATCAAAACTATCTATTCAGCTTTAGTGTTAGAAGGATTGGGATTAAAGTTATCTATTTGGCTTTGGTGTTAGATTTAGAGAAGGTTATGTCTCTGAAAGGCAAGAGGTGTGGGAGTGTCAACATGGGTGGCTCGACTCGGTTTGCCCATTGAAAGTTCTTGTTGAGGATTAGTCCTTATAGGGAAAGGTTCTAGCTAAGGAGGGTAGGTTTGGTTAGGAAATCCATTTGAAAGGCTTAGTCTGATTTTGCTTTAAAGGAGATCATGGGCTTCATAAACAAAGGCCTTTTGAGAGTGGGATTCATGGTGAAGGCTTCTTGGTTTAGGCTTTATGATGAAGGCTTTTGGTTTTGGGTTTCATGGCGAAGGCTTTTGGATCTGGGCTTCATGACGAAGGCTTTTGGATCTAAGCTTCATGGCAAAGGCTCTTGGTTTTTGGGCTTCATAGCAAAGGTTTTTTAGATTTAGGCTTCTTGATGAAGGCTTCTGGATTTGGGCTTCTTAATGAAGGCTTTTAGATTTGGGCTTCATGGCGAAGGCTTTTGGATTTGGGCTTCTTAATAAAGGCTTCTAGATTTGGGCTTCTTGATGAAGGCTTTTGGTTTAAGCTTCTTAATGAAGGCTTTTTAGGAGATATGCCTCAACTATTGGTTTTGCCAAGAAAACTAGATTTAAAGATGATAAGCCCTGATAGACTTGGGAATTTTGGTTCTACTCATTTTGAGATTATGCCAAGGAATGGGTGGTATGTGGTATGATTTGCCAATGAGACTTGGGATGGAACAATATGATTTCATAAAAGTTAAGAATGGTTTTGAAGGTAGGCTAAAACTTCTGAAAAGAATCATGGAGGTTGTATAATTTTGCTTTTTATAGCATGAATCATGGAAAAGAGCAAGTCAAGCTTTTCTTGTTATTTGAGATTGAAGAGACTCTTAGAGTGACACTTAATTGGTTTGACTTTATATAAATTGCACTGGCTGAAACAAAGAGCCCTTAAGATTGGCTAAAGGGCTAGTGGAAGAAGACAATTTGGGGATTATGTTCCTAATTGTGAAAGATTGTCCCTTAGCTCTTTGAACTAAGCAACGGGACAGATTGACAATAGATGATGACATTCTTAGGAAGATATGCCCCCGTTGTAGGATAAGAATATAAAAGATAGAATATCCTTAGAGAATGAACCTCTAGTGCGGAAGGATGACTCTGGAGACATGAGATGAGACAGATTGATTGAAAATGATTTGAAAACTTCAGACATAAGGGAAGATGACTTCAATGAACTCTCTCTCTCTCTCTCTCTCTCTCTCTCTCTCTCTTTGCTCTAACTTTTGCCTAAGCTGCCATTTTGGGTTTTCAACTTAGCGAGCTTGAATTAATGAAATTTGGAAGAAAATTCCACCATGGTTTGGGCTGCTGCCTTTTTTTTCATTTTGACGGGCTCTGACCTTTGAATTCTGGATTTAACAAAGGTCTTCTCTGAACTTGTTGCCCCTTGTTGAGGTGCATTATTTGATTACCCGATGTGCAACAGGTAATTACATTTACTTGCTTTTTCTGCTTCAACTATTTGATCATTTGACCTTTTTTGATTATGTGCAATTCTTGATGGCAGCTCAAATTCTAACATGTGCTAATTATGGTGGATTTGACTATTTATTCATTTCTCTCTCTTTCTTTTTCTCTTTTTTTCTTCTTTTCTTGCCCTTTTTTTTTTTTTTGGGGTGAGCTCATCCATGTTGGACTAAAAAGGAAAATGAAAAGAAAATATATGTGCATTACTATAAAGGAAACTTTATTGCAAGATGACAAAAGGAACCACCATGGTCGACGAGAATAAAGAAAAATAAGATGACAAACTCCGACTCAGATTTGGACTTAGACTTTTGAGATTCAGACTTGGACTCAGGTTTAGACTTGGAATTCAATCTCAGATAGGTCAGATTAGCTGAACTTGAACTACTCCATGACATGCCTTTTGAGGCTGAGGTAATGTGGGGTTGAGTTAGAACTAGATTCCTCATCACTATTTATGTTAGTGGTGGGGAATTCAGCTTGAAATGATGTACTTTGGATGCCATCTTCAACTTTTGAAGCAGTTGCAACCAAAGCTTTGAAGGTGGGTAGGTATTGTGTTAACAAATGGGCTTTATAGGTAGGAAGTAGATTCTTGACAATGATATCTACTTGTTCTTGCTCAGTTGGCCTGTTTATCATTTGAGCAGCTTTAGGCCTCCACCTTGTAAGGAACATGGAAAAGGACTCATCTGGAAGTTGCTTTGTGGTTTCTAAATCCCTTCTTGTAATGTTCACTTCAATATTGTAGTGGTACTATTCGACAAATGCCTTGCAAATGTCCTTCCAAGTCTATTTTTAGGTATCATCCAAGTTAATAAACCATCTTAGGGCAGTATCCGTAAGGGTTTGATGAAAGAGTTGAGCAAGGAGCTCATTATTGATACGAAAGGGATGCATTGCCCCCACATACATCTTTAAATGGATCTTAGGGCAAGTAGTACCATTAAATCTGTCCAAATTTGACATCTTGAACTTTGGTGGAATTTTTGCATTAGGAAATAAGCTCAGGGAGTTTGTATCAACCAAGTCCTCTTTTTTTTCAGACTTTTTATCATTTTTTCCATGTGTTTAACTTTTTCCATGATGGCTTTGATTTCAAGATTAACTTCCTTCCCTTGGAAAGGATCCGCAGGTCGGGAAGTGAGAGTAGGGTGAAATTTAGTGGTTAAACTATCATAGGTTGATAGAGTGAGTTGTTTCTGAGGAATTCAAGTGATGGAATAGGTAGTGGTGGAATGATGCTGGTGTTTGCAGGTTATTTGTCTTTGGATTCAACTCTGGAAGTGGATCCATAAATAGGATAAAAGGCAGGTTTCGGGTTAGCTTTGAATGGTTTTGGGTCAGTTGGGTTTTGAGCTAGGGAGGCCTGTTCCAGCATGGTACAAACATCCTCCATAATAGCACTCCTTTGGGCTTTGAGTATGTCTTGGACAAGGGCTTCTTGCCTCTTCATCATGGTTTCCTAGTGTTCAGAGAGCTTAGCAAGAAGCTCGTCAAAAATTTCATCAGCTCTGGTAGCAGTGATCTCATCTCTGGCAATAGACATATTGTCAACCTTTAAAAAGGAAAAGGAACTGGGTTAGTATTAAGCTTTGAAAAAAAGGGTTATGGGGAGGTGTGACAAACCAAAGGACCTTAGGTTTAATGACAATGGATGATAGTGTCTTATGGTTAGGTTGATGGTGTATGGGTAAAGATGAGGGTAGAGGTGTATGATGTTAGCTAGGTATGTATTTAGCTAAGGGAGCTAGGTCAGATTTTAGCTTTGGATTGCTAGATCAGATTTTAGCTTTAGGTTGCTAGATCAGATTTTAGCTTTGAATAGCTAGGTCAGAATTTAGCTTGGGGTGGCTAGGTCAGAATTTAGCTTTGGGTGATTGAGATTGTGATTTATGAATGGTTTACCATGGGCTTAAGGATACCGTGACCAAGGGTTTTGCGATTAGGTATAGATATACCATGGATTGGGATGTTGGGTGGACCATAGGCTTGGTGATAGTTTGATAATGGGTTAGACTAGATCATGGGCTTAGATGGGCTATGGGTTTGGATAGTGATGTAAGAGATGAAACCTAGTCAGCATTTAGTTTGGATAAGGATTAGAGTGACACTAAGTCAGTATTTAACTTTGGTAAGGATGGTTGAGGATACTGCTATATCAGTGTTTAGCTTGGGTAAAGACTATGAAAGATGAAAGCTAAAATAGTGTTTAGCTTAGGTAAGAGATTATGGATAAGGATGAGGGTAACAAAGATGGGTTTATTTTTACCATGAGTTTGACATGGGTTTCGATAGGACTAGACCATGGGTTTAAGTGAACCATAAGTCTTGGGCTTTGACCATGGGTTTAGGTGGACCATGAGTTTTGGATTTTGATCATGGGTTTAGGTGGACCATGGGTTTTGGGTGTTGACCATGGGTTCAAGTGAACTATGGGTTTTGGGTTTTGATCATAGGTTTAAGTGGACCGTGGGATTTGGGTCTTGACCATGGGTTTATGAGAACCATAGGCTTTGGGTGTTGACCATGGGTTTAGGTGAATCGTAGGCTTTGGGCTTTAGGTGTTGACCATGGGTTTAGGTGGACCATAGGCTTTAGGTTTTAGGTGTTGACCATGGGTTTAGATGGACTATGGATTTTGGGTTTTAACCATGGGTTTAGGTAGACCATAGGTTTTGAGCTTTGACCATGGGTTTAGGTGAACCATGGGCTTTGGGTTTGAAGATGTTTGGATAAGTTTTGGACTCGTCATAAGGTTCAAGCTATGATGCATGTTTGCATAAATGAAAAGGTTTCATGATAATGACATGCCAAGTTCAGTATTGTGGCACATATAATCCTAAAAGAAAGTTCTATGAGTCATTACATGAAAGGGTTAGAGTGGTTTGAAGGGAACTCATCACACTAGATATGCGATATACCTAACCACATGTGAGACAAGGAGCCTCACATGGATCCAATGGTACGTTCATACTCATTACACCTCTAAAAGGATTAGAGGATACGTAATGGGCTTGATGATTTCACTATCGACAAGCAGACCTAAGGAAGGTTGCCCACTCGATGTTACTTTCTATCCTTTGTTTTCCTAGAAGCTAGGTTTTTGTGGATTAGAAGTCCAATGTAGTGATACATGAAAGAGTTATTTTGTATTTAAAGCCAAACATGGTATTTTACCAAAAGTAATCCACTTTGTCTTTTATTTGAAAAGATTTTAAGTCCTTTGTGGAGTCACCAAATGTGAGGCCTCGTCGGAGCACCGGTCTGATCTGCTGAGGAATTGAAATGCTCTTTGGGAGAAACTCCACGATTGGAACTCACAATGAGTTTAGGAAATTGTTTTTTTGTGATTTGAAAATTGTGAAAGTGAGTCGCCACTTCAATTTATTTATTTTGATTGGGTAAATTAAAGAAAACCCAAATTGATTGACTCCAAAATTATTTTGATTTTTGTCCCAATGAAAAAGCACTAATTTGCAAGTGACCAAAGTAGGCTCAGGGATCAGGTTTTGGTAATTACTCAAGTGAGAAAATATAATTTTCTTTAGTTTGGCTAAAGTTGCAAAATAACTATTAAAAAAGGAATTTCGTGTATGCATGAATAGGAGTATCATGATGCATGAAACAAATATATATAATAAGATGAAATGAAAATTATAGATAAATAAGCAAAATAAATCCTGCTTAATTATTACAACATCAAAATAAATAAAATAAGAGAATCTTTCTTCTAGCCCTTATGGGTAATAGGGAAAGTACACATTCCTCAACTAAGTTAACATAGAATCAGAAATAAAAGATTAATATAAATAAATCAAAGTAAAAGGAAAAAATGTTAATAAAAAGATTTTGGAGTTGATGCCTTTTATAATGGCAGCCTGCATATCCTATTGAATAGGAATCAAAACCCATGTAGTTCTTCCTTCTTGTGAAGGAGGGGTTCTGAAAAAAATGTTGGTTTGTTTATTAATTTAATTTTTATTCTTAAATTAATAAATTTTAGATCTTTTCTGCTTAGACCTAAAGAGAATTCTAGATCTAAGTTTTGAATCTTGAGAATGGAAAAAGATTATACCTTTTCTTTCCTTGTTTTTCGGATGAATGGGGCAAGCTTAACTTCGGATCTAAGCTCCACTTTGGATTTGAAACCCTTGGAAGCTGAATCTTAAAAGCAAAAGATTAGTGAAATAGTGTAATGAATGTAAGTTGAAATTGAAATTGAAACAATATCTCTTTTGTATGAAATTTCAAATAGGACTTAAAAGCAATAAGTATATCAGTATCAGAGAGAATTTCTACCTTGGAATCCCCCCTAAATGAGCTGGAAGGAGGCTCTATTTATAGAGCTGATGAAGGAGGTGCCGGTAGTGGCACCAGTAACGTGCCGGTGATATGGGTGGCACCGGTGACATGCCGTTTGTTCAATGTGCTGCCTTACCATCGGCATGAATTTCGTGCCGCCTATAAGGCAGCACGGTAGGCATGCTGCCCAGAGTGGTAGCACGCCTGAGCGATGGCGCGCCTCTTGCATGATGGCCAGTTGGTTCGACTTATTTCCTACTTTTTCATTCGTTTCTAGGCCGTTTCAGTTTCGATTCAAGCTCGGTTTGATCTTATGGGTTTGTGACTGAAAAGCAGTCGACTGGAGGTGAAAGATTCAGGAAATTTATTTTTCAATGGGGCGCTGCCCTGCACCCCGCAAGGGGCACTACCCCTTTGACCCCTGCCCACTAACCGACTAGCAGGACCGCCGTATGCATAGCACACTATACTTAGTAGGTGTCATGCTGTAGCCGGATCAATAAGGGTACAAATTTGAGAGTTCATAGCTTGGCACCCTTTCCTTAACATCCTCCTTGCTCCCAAGGATGATATCAAATTCAAAGGTTTCTCACCCCGATCTCCTTGCTTAAACTCCTCCCTATCCTTAATTTGAAATTCCACTAATTTTTCTCTAC
This sequence comes from Reutealis trisperma, assembly GCA_947687605.1. Classification (NCBI taxonomy): domain Eukaryota; kingdom Viridiplantae; phylum Streptophyta; class Magnoliopsida; order Malpighiales; family Euphorbiaceae; genus Reutealis; species Reutealis trisperma. The sequence goes on along the minus strand of CANTUT010000017.1, from coordinate 325,950 downwards.
AGTCAATATGAGCCCTATGCTCATAAAGCCAGTCCATTCCTAAGATCACATCAAATTCTAGTACATTTAATTCCAACAAATCTATGGGAAGTATTCATCCATTAATGTCTACCTCATAATCCTTAAATACATATTTCACTTCCATCACTTCTCCCAAAGGAGTTGACACGACTAAAGGTTCAATCATTAATTCCTTATTTCTACCAAGACTCTTAACAAAATAAGGTGATACAAAAGAATGTGTAGCACTAGAATCAATCAAGCATCTTGCACTAGCATTTTGGATAGCAAAGATACCTGTGATGGCGGTGTGCAAAGCATGGGCCTCTTGCTGATTCAGTGAGAAGACTCAACCCTTGCCCCAATTGTCTATTGTCGGTGCATTCCCAATAGTTAGTCCCTTGTTTATGGCTCTTTGCCTTTGAGGTTGAAATGATCTAGGTTATGGAGGTACTGAAGTTGCATTTCCCAGATTCCTTGTCAGAGGGTAGTCCTTGATGAAATGACCCATTTGCCCACACCTTAAGTATGCACCAGAAATTCTTTAGCATACTACAGGATGCTTTTTTCCACACCAACCATAAGTGGGGACATTATGTTTAGCTTAATCATTCCTCAGTCCAAGTGTTGAGATTAACGGTGATGATTCCTTTCCCGAACTCCTCCTCGGCTATACTGGCCTCCCTACCCTTTACTCTTATGCTTCCTCTTTTGATCACATTTTATGCCTTTTGCCCTCTCGGCCTTATATGTCTTTTCCATTATCTTGGCCTTATTTATCAACTTAGCCAAGGTCAGGAATTCATTCGCTACTAAGGAGTTAAATAGTGGTGTAACCAATCCCTCAAGAAATGATGGATACAGCTTGCTTCTGTAGGAACAATATTAGCAGTGAACCTGCTAAGTCAGTTAAACTCCTTAGCATAATCTGACACTGACATTTTAGGTTTCTGCTTCAGCTGCTTGAATTACAATGCCCTATCTTGCCTTTCACCTTTAGGTAAGAACTGATCCATCGTCTCTTGCTTAAATTCTACCCATATAGGTGGGTCAGCTCCGTACAGTCACTCCTCAATATTTTTTCATACCAATACCAAGCCTCCTTCTTAAGTTGGAGTCCTACCAACTCAATCACTTAGGCATCTAAGCAAGATACTCGATGGACTAGCTTGTCCATCTCATCCAAGAATTCATAAGGGTCATCACCCTCCTTACCACAAAAGGTAGGTGGTTGTAGCATTTTGAACTCTATAATAATCATCCCTTCATCAGGTAGCTGCTTCCTTTCCCTCTGTGCAAGTGCCACCATTGTAGGAGGTGGAACTCCATTTCCTTCTTGTGTTGGCAGCACTTCCTACCTTTGAGCTTATTGCTCATCCAATTTCTTACGCAAGTCTCTCATTTCCTTGCACATAGCTTACACCTCTTGTAAAGATGCTTGCTCACTAGAGCCCATGATTAGTCCTGCCAAATTAGATCTTTCTCTTGACTGCATAGGTGTAGAGGCAGCATTTGAAGTAGTATCCAATATCGCATAATCACTAGCTCTAATGGGTTAGGCAGTTGTGCAAACTCTCTTTTCAGGAGGCATGCTGTCATCATGACAAGGAACTTAGTACTAATTCCCTTTTAACCCATTTAACCCTATTACCATACTATCACATTCACCATGCATTCAGCATAAGTACTTATCATATCATGTCACAAGGCATATATTATATATCACTTATCACATAGCATACATCACATAGCATATATCATATATTATGGCATGTATCATGTATCATAATTAGGTAACCTATTGCTTATAGCATCACGAAATTCCTTATCATATAAAAGTCAATCATGTCATAGGCAATAAAAGAAATCAATCCATACTAAGTAGCTAAGCAATCAAAAGAAATATCATCCATATTGTATAAGTTCTATGTCGCTAGGCCAATCATTACCAACTGCTCGCTCTAGTCCTATTGGGTCCTTCATCAGGGCGATCATTAGTTAGCTTCCAAGATCGAGTAGGCAAAGAATCAATAGGAGAGCACTCAAGGGTGACATGACCATTGCTGCCATATTAGTAACAAAAGAGATCTCTATCTTGCCGGCGACTAGTCAAAGATAAAGACCTCAATGGCGAGTAGTCTCCCTTATGCTCAGCAGTCCCTGCCCTAATCTAATCAATATACTCTCTCAAGGTTTGCACTAGAGACCTCAGACTTTGATTTCCTCTTCCAACTTCTGAATCTTGTTATGAACCAATCACAATCCAGGCATTCCTCAGGGTCCTCCTCTTCAGGGGTCCCTTCACTTTTAGAGCGAATTATAGGCACGACGCTCCCAAACATCTCTAGCCAAGTCCCTTTGCAAGTCACGGTGTGCCCTAGGCCTGGGTCCTCTAGTAAAGGTGATCTTCATGGTCATCTGAAGAGAAAACCATAAGGTGCACAAACAATAACAACAATGAGTACTATAACTTAATAGGATTTCATAGAACTATACTAGCGATGGACTACAAGTGACATGACAAGAAAATTCCTATGCTCTAGGATTATATTTAATCAACTTAATAAATAGGCAAGTCTAAACTAGACTTTAAAACTACAGCTCTGATACCAACTTTGTCATGTCCCAACTCTAGAGATATGATGGTCATAGAACATGGGGAGACATAGGGTCACCCACGCTCATAAAACCCACTCACGCATATAATGACGTTGCCTAAGATCGTACTAAACCTCATGCATTAACTTGATAAAACCTTTTATAAAGGAAAACCTTAAGTTGTGGAAGAATAGTTAAATATACTTTAAACATAATCCTAAAATAAATGAACATTTTTAATACTCCAAAATAAATCATCAAACATATAGTTCCAAAATAAGACTCCCAAAATAAGAACTCCCAAACTGTCTAGAGACTCATCATAACATATCATAGTAATAAACTTTGACAAGGAAATTTCCCAAGCAGAGTAGATTGCTTGAGCGATCACCTTGCTTCCTCATAATGCTCACCTAAAACCACAAAAGGAAAATGGGTGAAATAGATGATCTCAATGAGTAAACAATAAAACATGTAAAGTAACATATATCCCTTTATAAGGGTTCAAGATTCATAAATTATAGTTTGCAATGAGTAAGGTTCACAGAAATAAACTTGTAACTTATAAACTTGTAAAAAGTGACGACTATTAGCTCATTCACTCAAGAGAGAGGTGGCATTATACCAAATTCCAACCCCCAACTTATAACTTATAATGAGTCATGGAACTGATTAGGCTTGACGGCTAGAACCACCCCTTTTAGCTAAGGTGGATACACTACCCCTATGCATCGAGTTAAGACCATATGCATAGGTAGTGATGATTACCTGCATCGGCATGAGAATTTCTGCATAAAGGGTACATAGATACTGTAGCTAGAGCTAATATTAAACACTTATAACAATAGCATTTAAGAATCCAATCACATGTAACATAATAGCAATAACAGTTTAACTTGTTGAACAAAAGATAATAATAGTGTGGTTCAAGAAAGAAAATAAGGTAAGGCAATAATTCACAAAGGTTCTTTATTATGATAGAATAATCCAGAAAATGGTTTTGGACCAATTGTCCTTTGGCAACTTATGCTTAACAAAGAAATCATATAGTCATAATTAAAAATAGAAAAGAACTTAGGTTTCAAGATATCAAAGGTTTATATAACATGATCACTTGTACTTGTAACTTGAACATAATGTTTACTCACCTTGTGGTTGCTTTGCTCCTAATACTCATAGCCCTTTGACCTTCTAGTACTCCTCAAGCTCTATCATAATATTTAATTCAATATTAGCATTTGCTTAATCATTATACCATCCTATCCCATAACTACCCCATGCACATATAACGTTCATATACACTTGGCGTTGCACATAGAAGTGCACTCATCACTTGCATATAACATGTTGACTTTTAAACTCTTGCACACTTAGCCTTTTATAGGCCCACATGAAATCACATAATAACTCATGCCAAGACTCTTCTAGAGTCAAACACAATATATCATTATCTTAATCTCAATTCCATTTAACATTCAACTTAGTACACTTACACCTTCTATTTATGTCAACTTTAACAAGTAACCTTTCAAATGCCATGCTTATCACTGATAAGTACTTAATTTACTACACTTTATCCCTTGTTTTTAATATATTTTATCGTTAAATTGAGTTTGATTTATTTGTTTAGTGCTTTTGCAAAGTTCTTTTAGTTAATCTGATGCCAAATGATGCCATGAACCAAATGTGACTCAAATTGGTGAAAGATCCAAGCCAAAATGCTGACTTTTGGAAGAAGATGGGTAGACACCACTAAAATCCCTCTGGGATCCCACCTGTATGATAAGAGCGAATTAGAAATACATCTAGTAGCCTCCCACGGGTGGAGACACCACTGAGATTTCACCCGTGGCCCCTAGAGTCATTAGCACAGCTGGAATCCCAACTGAGATTTTAGTGGTGTGAGGTTAAATTCTAGCAATATAAATCAAATCAGACAACATTTTAAAGGAGAGCTACCGCAGAGCAAAAATAGAGATTTAAGAGGGATGGCTAAGCCCTAGAGTCATAGGAAAGCTTGAAGGCTAGAGATATTGAGAGCTTAATCGAATCAAAGACTAAGATCGAAGTGGATGTGGAAGATTGAAAAGAAGATTTTAAAGAATATCTTCAAGATCTATTTGAGATTTCTTCCTCTTTTATTTTTTGCATCTTTGTTCTTCGATTTTAATATGAACTAATTCTATTTGTGATGAACCCTAGTTTTAATTGTATAGATTGAAGGATTTAAACTTTAATCAATTCATCTTTGGTTGTTTTATTTTCATGATAAATCTTATTATTCTAACTAGCAATTGCTAGCTTGTTAATTGGATATTATTTCTATATTAGACAAGTAGAGATACCTTGGTATAGATAGATCACTCATGGAATGGAGAGTTGATTGGGGTGCTAGAGATAGACCTACAAAACTTCTTTGGATGTTAATCTCTTGAACTTAATGCTACTCCTATTTGATTATAGGTTGAGAAGAGATTCTCCTATAATAATTAGGAAGTTAGGGATTTAATCACTTGAGAAAGGTTTTTATCTAATTTATTGAGAGTCCAATTTAATCCATTATTTGATATGAATGAAAAATTAGGGAGAGTTATATCTAGATTAGCTTTGCCTATATTATTTCCATCAATATCATTTACTTGTTTTCTTAGGTTAGCTTAGTTAATTTAGCTTAATTTAACTAAACTTCATTTTGATCAACTAGACAATAGTCGAAGTTTGCACTAGTACTTATATACTATCCTCATGGAGACGATACTCATACTCACTACTTTATTACTTGATAATGATCTATACACTTGCAGAATACGCATCAATCACTTATGATCAATTCACACAATCAATCTCTTAGTCAAATCAAGATCATTAATTCATTATTACTTCATCATAAAACCTATTTGCAATATTACTTATTCACATTCACATATGAATCACAACATAGGGTTAAGATACCCTAAGTATACCTAATTGTCTCTAGACTTGTCTAGAGCCATTCATTCAATCAACATATAATTTAATCATTTATCATAAATGTATATATGTCAATAATCATTAAAACACATCATATAAAAATTATAAACATTGAGATAAAAATCCTTACATTGGTCGAATGCCCTGTTCAAGGAAAGCATGAATTTTCTTACTTTTTGCACTTTCCATTCATTACAATAATATGCAAAAACATGGTTTAACCAAGATTTTTCATATAATCATAACCAAAATACATTTAGAATAATTCAATGCACAAATTGGCATGTATATGTTTATATATGCATGAACATTTTCCAACTTTTGGTTTTAGGATGAAAACCATGAATCTTTCTTGTTTCTAGTACTTTCCAATCATTATAGTAATATGTAAACACCTTATTTAAACAATTATTTTTCATCCAAACATAACAAAAATTAGTTTATAACATAAATATACAAATTAGTAGCCATAGGTAATCCATATGCATGAAAATTTCAATTTTAGGTTGTAGGGTGAAAATCATGAGTTCTCTTGCTTTTTGGTATTTTCTTATTATTACAGTAATATACAAAAATATGATTTAAATCAATATTTTTTATCTAAACACAACAAAAATCAATTTAAAACACAATAATGCAAGAATCGGCAGCCCCAGTTGTGTTCATGCTTCAAATTTCAAATTTTGAGATTTAGGGTTTACCTTTGAAGGATTCGTGTAAAGAGGTTTGTGTTTTTGGTAGGAAAATCGATTTCTCTTTCAAAAACTCACCTAGGCCAAATTTAATCAATATAAATTAGTAAATGAAAAAAATTTGCTCATGATTAGTTTAAAAAATCAGATAGTAAATTGAAAGAGGAGAAAAACTTATGAAAACGGTCGTGAAATTGCAAGGTTTGAAAACACCTTGTGAATTTCAGTTGGGAGAATATTTTTGAGAGAATTTTTCTACCAAAATTATGTAGAGTAATAGAATGGTGGCTGCTCCCCTAGGGCTGGCAAAAATTTAGGTTTAAGTATTAGGGTTTGGGTGCAATTTCCAAGTTTAGCCTTAATGAGCTAGGTGATGAGTGTTTTGGTGTAGTGGGCTTTTGGGGAATTAAGCCTTTTATTTAATATATGGGCTAATTATAGGTAATTAAAAATAAAATATTTTTCTTCTTATTTTCATTAAAATTTTCCCCAAAATATTTATTTAAAAATATTTTAAAAATGCTCATAAAAATTATTTTATACTTATGCATTGCATATAAATCACTTATTCTACCATAATAATTCATATTATACATATTAGAGCTAATCTAACATGCCACATACTCATCAATCACATAATACATGAATTTTCATAAAAGCACACATTTTGCCATAATAAATTTAAATTCAAGTAGTTGGTCATGAAAACTCCTAGAGTGGGTGTGGGTTGTTACATTAGGTCAAATGGGGAAGATATCAAGCTAGTTAGCTTGGAAAGCTTAAGTAGATCTGACCTTGGATAATGTTTGGTTTGGGATCAGGTTTGGCTTTAAAAAAGATTGTGAGTGGGGTCATCTTGGAAGGTTAGGTTGGGTTTGGCCTTAGCTAAGGTCATTTTAGAAGACTTGGTCTACTTTGTAAGTTTGGAGGGTTTAGTTAGGCTCGGCTACAGATGAGATGAAATTGCCTTGGTCATGTTTTGCCTTAAAGCTAGGTTAGAGAGATCAAGCTAAGATGCAAGACCTTGGAGGAGATCAAACTGGGGGGCTAATCCTAGCTTAGGGGAAAGGTTAAGCTAAGAAACCAATTTGAAAGGATCAGTTAGATTTGGCCTTAGAAGATATCATGGGCTTCATAAATGAAGGCACTTTTTTTTTTAGGAGTGGGCTTCATGTTGAAGTGTTTTTCATTTGGGCTTTATGGTGAAGGCTTTCAGAATTAGGCTTCATGGTGAAAGCTTTTTAGTTTAGGCTTCATGGTGAAGGCTTTTTGGCTTAGGCTTTATGGTGAACACTTTTGGGCTTAGGCTTAGTGATGAAGGCTATTTGGTTTGGGCTTCATGGTGAATGCTTTTTGGTTTTGGTTTCATGGTGAAGGCTTTTTGGTTTAGGCTTCATAGTCAAGGATTTTGGGCTTAGGCTTCATGATTTAGTCTTTTTAGTTTAGGCTTCATAGTGAAGGCTTTTTGGTTTGGACTTTATAGTGAAGGCTTTTAGTATGGGCTTTATGTGAAGGCTTTTTAGTATGGGCTTCATAGTGAAGGCTCTTGGGCTTGGGCTTAATGATGAAGGATTTTGGTTAAAAGGCTTTTGGGCTTTGAGTATAATTTGTCAATTTGATGTTTTTTACAATGGTGCTTTAGACCTTCTAGAAGATAATTGGCTTTAGCTTAGGTATGGCACTAAATGCTTTGGTTATAGAAAGACTGCAGACTCATGGTTAAGGGTTTACCCTTTGACATTGTTGCATTAATTTAAGAAGATTAAGCTGAGAATGGTTTACATGGCTTAATAGACTTTGATCTTAGTGATCATGTATTTTTCCAAGGAGGGTTAATCCTTTATAAGACAATAAGATATTGCCAAAGAGGCATGGGATGGGCTTTGACTGGTTCGATCCCTTCTTGATCAACTTAAGGATGATGGCTCGACTTTTTGTTTTGTCAAGGAACTTAACTTTAATGATGATGAATCTCAAGAAACTTAGGATTTTTGGTTCTGCCCATGTCGAGATTTTACTAAGGAAAGGGTGGTATGAGGCTTGAACTTTGAAAAGATGGTATGATTTGCCAATGAGGCTTAGGATGAAGTTTGGGAATGGTTTAAAGATAGGTTGGAACTTCTAAAAAGGTCGAGGAGGTTGTATAATTTTACTATTTGTATCATGATTCATGAAAAAATAGTGAGTCAAGCTTTTCTTGCTAATTGAATAGATTTTTGGAGTGACACTCTATTGGTTTGAATGTAGATGAAATACTGACTGAAAGAAAAAGCCTTATGGAGTGGCTAAAAGACTTAGTGAGAAGAGATAACTTAGGGATCTGTGAACCCTTAATTCTGCACCTCTCAAAATTACAGACCATTTAGTCAGGAAAAGAGTCAATCAAGCCTCCTTAATCATCATCAAATCATTCAGGACTTAGTAATAAGTATAATGCAACTAAAATCATAGAAAACGGATGAGAAACGAGCAAGAATGACCAAAAATAGGCAGAATGGATGAGTGATAGGCTATTGCCACACTTTATAAGGCACCGCAAAGTTGTCTGCGGCATTGCTTCAAAGACTTATGCAGTGCTGTAGAGGCTTATGCAGCACCGACAGCATGTCTCTACTCCTATATTGGAAAATTGAGTCTTTGTGCTTTATTCTTCCCCCTATGTATAGAGGTGGCCTCGCTACTCTCAAGACACACAGACTTGGAGGCTTAAAAAGCTCTAACTTCAACTAAATTGCTTTGCTTTTGCTCCTTGCTTTGCAAAGCACATTGGGTGGTTTCTCCTTGATTCCTACTCGACTAGTTTAAGGCTTTCTGCCAGCCTATTCGAGGCAAGTCTCTTACCTAAGGCTCGTGTTCGCCTTATGGAGAAGGCAAAGTTGTGTTCTGGTGGTACGAGGCTTATGTTTCTTGCATGGAGAAGGTGGAATTGTAATTCGGTAGTCCGCTTCATCCGCCTTACATCCCCAAGCCGCAAAAGCATAACGTAATCTTCTTTTCATTTTTATTTGATTATTGTTTTTTTAATTAGTTAATTAATTTGATGTATCTAGGTTGCTAGTTAATCAACTGGGTAATCAATTAAGTTAATTAATTAATTCAACCCTCTTCTAATCAATCAATCAAAACATGATAAAGTGGCTAGGCTAAACTAACCTCTTTGCAAAAAGGGAGAACTACGTGGGTTCTAATTCCTATTCAAAGGGATATGTAGGCATGCTTGGTTCAGGCATCGAATCCAATTAAAATTAAACAACTATCCCCCTATCACCTTCTTCACTTATTTTTGTGTTTATTCATTTGCTTTATTATTTGGATTAGTTTGGGGAATGTGTGACTTTCCTAGTGCCCATAAGGGCTAGAGGAGGTATCCCCTATATTTTGAGATTTTATTTGTAATGATTAATCTTACCTTGGATTATTACTTGTATTTGTTATTGAAATCAATGATCATACATATTATAAATTGTTCATGCATTTTACTTATTCATGAAAAATATTTTAAGTTACTTTTGATAGTACTTGGCCAAACATGTTTTGTTAAACTGAAAACCTAGTCCCCGAATCCTCTTTGGTTTCGAGGCTAGTGATCTTTTTTTTTTCTTTGGGTAATGATGGGAGTCAAATGGGTTTTTTCCTTATATTTTCCCAAAATAAAAATAAATTAAGGTGGCAACTCTAAAATGATTTTCAAAATAAGCTCAAGGGCTTCTTCGTGAGTCCTTTCTCAAATAAGCATTTCGATTCCCTTTAGCGGATTAAACCGGTGCTTGGGTGAGGCCTCACAGTTGGCAACTCCACTGGGGACAAATTTTCTTTTTAAAAGGAAAAAAAAATAAGAGGACTACTAATTGGTTTAAAAAAGTTTGGCCTTTTAATATAATTGTAACTTTACATGCATCACTTGCATAGGCTCTTTGCCATTCAACCTAGTTCTAGGAAAACAATGGATAGTGAGTAACATCGAGTGGGTAACCCTCCTTAGGTCTATTTGTCAATAGTGAAATCATCCACCCCATGATGAATCCTTTGATCCTTTCAAAGGTGTAACAAGTATGCACATACTGTTGGACCCACGTGAGGCTCTTTGACTCACATGTCGTTAGGTATATCGCTGCTCTAGTGTGATGTGTACCCTAAACCAAGCTACCTTATCCCTTTCATGTAATGAACTTAGAACTTGGACCTTAGGTTGTATACACCATAAAAGAAGCCTTATCATATTCATGAAATGACTTTTCATTCATGGACACATACGTTCATGCATACATTCATCATCCAAGAACCTTGAAACAAGTGGAAAACTCACCAAGCCTATGGTTCACTAAAATACCCATCCCTAAAAATACTAATGCTAGCCCAAAGGTCTGTTATCTTGCTATATTACCTTGGTCTTATACTCATTTTGTCTAACTTTTTCCTTATCATAAGGTACCTAAGATGGTCGAGGGAACAAGTGGATTGAAAGAAAGTGGTTTGAATGCAACTAATATAGAGGAAGAAGCCCAGTTGAACTCATTCTTAACAAATCTTCTCCTAGAGCAAGAAAGGAATTTTCAAGCTATTATGGAAGCCCAATAAGCCCAGTTCAAAGAGCAGAGACAGCCCATTTTAGAGGAAGTTCATGCTATGATGAGTCAAGTTAGCCTTGGTTCAAATACTACACCAAACCAAACCATTCCAAGTGTGACCCAAGCTGTTGCAAATACTTCCTTTTCCCCCAATGTCCCTATTGACTTAACTCATCAAGGAAAGGCTACAATTGATGCACATCCAAATATCATCTCACCCTCTATCCCAATTCCAAATGTTACCCCATCACTTGTCACTTCCCAAATACCAAATGCCACTTCTTCTACCACTCCTTCTCCTTTGAATATTTTTTAAGGAGAGGAATTTTCTTCCCATATGAATGCCAAAACTTTGATGGAAAAATTTGAATTCATGGAAAAGACCCTCAAAAACATTAAGAAAAATGATGACGTGATTGATGCTAGTTCCTTAGCCCTCTTTCCTAATGCCAGAACTCCACCAAAGTTCAAAATGCTAATGCTGGATAGATTCAATGGGACAACATGCCCTAAGACACACTTAAAGATGTACATTGGGGCAATGGCTCCTTTGGGAGTTGATAATGAGCTCCTTGCCTAATTATTTCAATAATCTCTTACTAGAACTGCCATAAAATGGTTTTTAGACCTGGATATAAGTAAAAAGAGGACTTGGGATGATATCTATAATACATTTGTGAAGCAGTATGAGTACAACATTGAAGTGGATATCACAAGGAGAGATTTGGAGACTACCAAGCAGAATCTGAAGGAATCTTTCTCCTTATTCCTTACAAGGTGGAGAGAAAAAGCAGCCCAAATGGTGAATCGACCAATTAAACAAGAGCAGGTTGACATGATTGTGAAGAACCTTTTGCCAGTACACCAAAATCATCTCCTCACACACTACCTCCCAAGCTTCAAAGCCCTTATTGCCACTGCCTCAAAAATAGAAAATTTGATCCAAAGTGGCCACATCAAGGATGAGACCACCCATAATAGATACAAGAAGAGTACTCCCTACCAAGTTAATGTCACTGCCTCAAATAATAAAAGGGAAGGGGAGATATCTACCATTTCTCATCATCAACCATAAAGATTGGAGAGAAGGTCTTTTATTGAGTTAGGGGTTCCTCTAGTTGTGGTATACAAGAAAGCTTTAGAAGCCAAGTTGATCAAGCCCCTAGAACCAAGAGCTCCTTTTGACTCACTTCTTGCAAATCACAACCCTAATGAGTACTATGAGTATCACCAAAGGGTTGGCCATAAAACAGAAATGTGTCAGAATTTGAAGCATAAAATACAAGATCTTATAGATAGTGGGGACATCATACCTCCCAAACCAATACCAACATTTCCACCAATCCTCTCTTTAACCACCAAATTAACCTTATCACCACTACTGATCTCGAAGTTGATCTTATCTCTTTGATTCAGTCAGCTTCTGAATATTTTTATGTTTTGGATTTAAGTAATCTTGTGGAAGAGATTGATGCTATAACCAGGAGGGGCAAGATGCACCAAGCACCTATCCAACAAGATAACCAGCCACCCATCCAACCTATCCCATCCCTTACTGAAAAGATAAAAGGAAGCACTGGACCTGATGAAGATCCTATCCTTAAGCAACTAAAAAAGACCCAAGCCAACATATCTATTTAGAGCCTTATCTAATCATTTTACCCTCATCGCCAAGCTTTTTGCAAGGCATTGAATCAATGCCAAGCTCCCATAGATATCACCCCTGAGACTTTAGCGGCTTCTCTCACCAACACCATAAAAGCTACCTTTATCTCTTTCAATGACCATGACTTACCTAAGGGGGAGCTAAATCACAACCATGCCTTATATATAACAATCCTTACTCAAGGGAAAATAATTCCTATGGTATTGATAGATAATGGGTCTACTTTGAATGTCTGTGCATTAAAAGTGACAAGTTGCTTAGGATTAGAGGCTTCGGACTTCACACTTTTGACTATATTGTAAGGGCATATGATAACACAAAAAGGTAGGTCCTAGGTGTGGCTACCTTGGATGTCATCATTGGACCTGTCACTTATCCTATTTCATTTCAAGTTATTGATGTACCAGCATGCTTTAATCTCCTCATTGGATGAGCCTGGATACATCAAGCCAAGGCTATCCCCTCTTCCCTCCATCAAAAGCTGAAATTTCCTTATAGATCTTTTGTTGTCATTATAATTAGGGATATGCATAGGAAAAGTGAGGTCCCAAGTTCTATGCCAATTATGGAGATACAGCCTAAGCTACCAACTTAGCCATTATCAGGTTTTGCTTTTGAGACAGTACAATTCATAGAAAAAGAGGGAAGTAAAGAGCTCGAGCTTGTACCTTTTGATTTTGACCCTTATGGAAATATTGTTGTGGCTAATATGTTGAGAAAAATGAATTATTTTCCTGGACTAGGACTGGGCAAGAGGCAGTAAGGAGTGAGCCAGTTCAAAGAATACCCTATGGCTAACCCACTATTTGGTCTGGGTTACAAACCTACCAAAGAAGATCTAGCTGAGGCAGAGGAAAGGGCTAAAGAGAAAATGACAGCCCTCAAGAAAAGTGAGTCATATGATTGGTCCATGCGCCCTTATTTCAAAACTCTTAATGGATACTTTATGAAGGAGGGTGAGAATTTTTCCATACTGCAATTTTCTAGAACCTTGGGTCTATCCCATTACTAAAAGGCTAATCCCTGGTTTTGAATTATTCTTTGATGTCAGGCTTTCCTTAGAAGATTATGAACCAGTTTTCATATTGGAACAAGATTGGGAGGGTAATATGGAGGCAGCTCTCTTTGAGCAAATTTGCATGACAGGAGATGAAGATGTGGCTGACCTAACCAAATTCATCCAAACAACTCAAACCTAACTTGACAACTGGTATTATGAGAAGAAAGGAGATGGTGGCAAGTCCAAGTCAGAGTTCGAGCCGGAGACCAAGTCCAAGTCTGAACCAAAGTCCAAGTCTAAACCAGAGTCTAAGTTCAAGTTAGAATTTGAGTCTGAGTCAAAACCTGAGTCAGAGTCTTGTAGTTTTGATTCTTCATTTGAGTCGATAGTCTAACCTTTTGGTCTTTCTTTTAATTTTGATGTAATAATAGACAACGACTCTTTTATTCATAATAAAAAACTCAACTTTTCTTCTTATGATCCTGTGTTTCCTGTTTCCTTTCCTTTTCCTTGTCTTGAATCCAATTTGAATGAAATATTAAATGAAATAAAAAATGACAAAGAGTTAATAAGTTTTGGCACAAATGAAAAACCAAAAACCACATTCATTGCATCATCATGTCATAATAGGGACGGTTTGAGTAAAATGATTCAACAATTCTTAGATTGCTTTGCTTGGGAACCCAAGGATATGATTGGGCTAGATCCAGCTATAGTTGTTCATAAAATTCCTACTTATGAGCATGTAAAGCCTATCAAACAGAAGCTGCAACAATTGAATCCAAAGTTATCTTTAAAAATCAAGGAAGAAGTCATCAAACAATTAGGCAATGTGTTTATTGAGCCAATCATGCATCCTTCTTGGTTGGCAAACATTATTCCAATACATAAGAAAGATAGAAAAGTCAAAATGTGTGTAGATAATCGGGATTTGAATAAAGCTTGCCCCAAGGATGATTTCCCATTACCTCACATTGATTTGTTAGTTGATCGCATGGCCGGATATGAAGTAGTCTGCTTGACTAATTTACTAGAACTATGTGGACCTGATTCTCCAAAATAATAGAGAAAAGTAAGTAATATAAATAAATTATGTAAGGAGATACATAGGTAGCCCTCATTGGGTGCGGTCCAAATCATTAATAAATTTTCATTTGTGCCAAATTTTATTGCAAAAAATAATAATAAAAAAATTAATAATAATGATGTTTTATTCAAAATTGGATTTAAGACAAAACTAAGAGTCTTGTTCACTAAAACAAGAAATAAAAAAATTCTACCTAAAGCCCTAAATAATAGATCTCCTAATTGTTAGTAGCCCCCACCACAAAAGTGTCATTTTTTATCTCTTTGAGTAAAGTCACCCTCTTTATCATCTCTAATAGCCAAGATGTAGCAATCCACTATAAGGTGTAAGCCTCTGTCTTATCAAAGCAATGAGATGGAAGAACAACATGAAAACCACAGGCCCATCCATTGGTAATAGCCCTAGCCATAGTGGGAGAGATGAAGGTAGATTCAAATATAGCTTCGTCCGAGGACACTCCTTGCATATGACCCATTTGGCACATTACCCTCGTTTCTTGGTAGAATGTCACCATATGCAAACCCAGCAAATAAACCATCCTATAGCCATAACTCATTGTCATAAATTTCTTGATCTTATACCAAGGACAAAAACACAACAATTCCTGGGGGTCAAGCTCAAATAGCCATTTAGTCCATTCCTTTTTAGATTTAAACTTCCTCACTATGGTGCGAGACCGATACTATAAAGTCAAGTAGTCCTTTTTAGTAGGAGGAGCAACCACCTTCAGATGATCCCTTAGCCAAATTTGTGCAAAAACATAGCTAAGCAAGAGAGGAAAAGGGGAAAGAGAAAGGAAAGGAGGAGGAAAAGCATACCTGTAGAATGATTAGACTCATAGACCAAGGCCCATCAACTTTGTATACTCAATCCAAAGTAAGAATTGTCTCTACATAGATGATCCCAGCTATAGAGCGACCTTTGGCCATCTGAAAAATTAGTTTAGTTATCTTAATATGCCCCCAACCAGTTAAACCTATAAAGAGATATCCAACAGTTAGACAAAAAGCCAAAGTATTCATTTAATGATCCTGCCATTCCTTATCCTCAAAACCTCAGGGATCATAGAACTTGATAATTACAGCAGTTAGGTCCACCCAATCATTCATGACCATAGGGCTAGCAGTTACAGTATCTAATCCTAAGAGCCTCAGAAATGAATTGAAGTACCATACTCTTAGTACAGGAGCAGCCAAGTTAGCCTCAGGATTAGACCTTAGTAACACACTAAATTCTTCAAAGGTAAGGCACATCTCATCCATGCCAACCCTAAATCTAAACACATGTGCTTTAGGATCCTAAAATTTCAAACAAGCCCTCAAAAAGTCCCAATCTAATCGAACCCCCCTTAAGGTTGGCATAACACTAATCCCGAAAGTCCCTAAGTTAATGCGCTCCACTTGCTCAAGGTTTTTGGTCCATAAATGCATTAAATGGCTAAAATAGGGCTCCACAAGAGAAAGGAATACAGAAACTAGAGGAAGAGATGAGAGAAAAGTAAAAAGAAGAGAACAGGAAAAGTGCTATGAAAGCTGAACTGCAGTTGTGAGGATTTCTAAACCATGAGAGGGGTATATATAGGAGAAAATTAAAGATTTTCACTGGGGTTGCCATAGAAGAACGTAGGTTTCCTTAAGCACTTTTGCAGCACTACCACAAACACCTATGCATTACTACAAACCTCTCTACGGCAGTCACACAAGGCTATGCGACACCACACAGGATGGCCAGTTACCATACCCCTGTTGCATGTCGCCGTAAGCTACTGCTACCCTTTCTTTACACAAATCATGAAGTATTTGAGGGGAATTTGAGCAAAAGGGAAAGATGGTGGAGCCCTATCACGCATTCATAACATGCATAAGTCAATCCCTTGCATAATAAAGTCATAACATCCATGCATCATAGTAATAAAATAGAATATGAGTCAAGTTTCGCGTCAACATGCATACATGTATACATAAATCATACATAGAGTCAACATAACATCTGTATGATAGGAGGAAAGCTAACGTCAGCCTTGGTTATGTCTCCTCCTCCGATCTGCATCATCTCCCTCATCACGACCACTCAAAGTGAGAGTAACAAACAGTGCTGTCCTCAATCGATGAACCATCTCATAGTTATGGCAAGCCCAATCCTTAGGGATCTGCGTAAGGAAAAGAATGAGTAAGGAACTACATTAAATGATAAAGAGCAAGCTTAGAAAAGGGGGCAGAAGCACATAGCTCACCTACATGATATGGAAATGGGATAAAATCAACAGGGAGGTCATGAAGAATCTCATATCGAGCTAAGCCATGATCAACAGAAACATAATTCAAGTCCTCTCTTACCTATAAATAGGCAAGAAAACTTGCCTGCTCACTCGATCCAACCCTATCAAAAGGGCACTGCAGCAGACCTCAGACCACTACTCCTCCTAGCAGCAGAAGTATGAACTGATCCTATGGTAGAAGATCTATAACTAGAATGGGCCCATCCTGGAGGAAATGGGATGCAAGGTAGTAGGTGATGCATGTAAAAGCTCCTATATTCACCATCAAGATCCAAGAAAGGCTCGACTGGAAAGCCTGCTACTAATAAATCCTGATTAAGGATGCGTGATCCATATCGCATCTCAGCATGGGGATCAGCTGGGACAATCCTCTCTCCTGTAATCTGGCTACAAACTCTCTTACGAAGGTAAAACATGGAATCAGTGCGAAAGCACCAAAGGAAGCGACGAAAAGACAAAGCCACACTAGGCTCATGATATGGAGTGATGAGGTGAAGCCTGTCAGCAAAAGGTAACCACTAGACCTATGAAAAAAGAATAGTTGAGAAAAATAGAATGTCAAAATGAGTGATGAAGATGATGAGCCAAGCATGAAGATGATACTAAGCGAGAGAAGAAATCTTGAATATGGCAAAAATTATATCTCTCCTGATGATGGTGATTCTGAGTCCACCAAAAAATAGCCACTCAGGATATGATTCGCTATACGATCCCTAAAAGTAGAAGCAAGAAAAGGGAAGTGCTCATAGGCCTAATACTGCATAAAGGAAAGTAACTAAGATACACAGGGATAGTGGGTACAAGACAGAAGTAGAAAGATAGAGGCATACCTCCCAGATGATATGAGTCCCTCCTAAAGCAGTAAACACACCTCGAGACAGATCAAACATCTCTCATTACATCACGCACAAAGTAGCACCTCCCCAGTCAAATTCTCCGATAATGGATAAGTCCTCCAATGAGTGCAGAATGTTTAGATCAATGGTATCCCTCCGTGTGTGGCAAATGAGCAGAATGAGAATCAGCAAGCGAGTAGCCTACTTGTCTGAAATGACTCCCACATCATAAATATAAATGTCAATTTGTCCTCAAAGCCAAGAACAGGGCATATGTTGATCGCCTCGGGGAGGGTCAATACCCAATAAGTCAACCATAGCCTCAGATGAAATAGAAGTCCATATGGGCTCGTAGTCGAAATGGCAGACCAACTAACATCCTCAAGTCCAAAGGGGTCACAGTCATCTTCCCACATGGAAAGTGAAAAGTGTCTATGGTATCCCACCACCTCTTTACCAATACTCGTAGCAAAGCAATATTACCCTCTCGGGTATAATCCAGGGACAAAAATCCTAGCAATCCAAATGGCTCAATCAACCCTCAAACTCAAGGATGAGTCTCCAGATAAGTAGAGACGGCAGATAAATTTAATCTACTGCCTCTCAATCTAATGGTGGTAGTCTTTGTAAAAAAAAAAAAAAAAACTTTTATTTTACATGCATATATTTTCTATGAATAAACATTGCAATGGGAAAGAAGGGTAAAGTGGTAAATACCTCCATGACACCGGTGCAAGACACATGGTGCTTCGATTCCTGCAGTAAGTCTGTTGGGTTGGGATCATGCCTTGGTACTTGGTAGCTCCTAGTATGGTGGCTACTAGCGGGGAAGCCATTTTAGAGAGAAGTTAGAGAGAATAGTTTTTTAGAGAGAGAAGCAAAACTTGACAAATGAGAAAAATTGCAAAAAGTGAAAGGTGGCGTGCCTTTATATAGTACTTTTTGCATAGTCACTTTTTCACACAAGAATGCAGTAATGAACCTGTTTCAAGTCAGAATTCAAAACAGCAAGTTTCTATATGATGACAATAATCTCCTCGAAGCATCTAACCACTGTTACTCAAGATTCAAAATATAGAAGATTTTTATAATTACAGATAGACATTCTGCTCTTACCAGACAGGGCTGATAAATTGCCAATCCTACCAGAAAGGATGATCATACCTATCAGAAAGGACCAACACTTTGCTATTCCTACCAGACATGAATATTACTCTCAGATCCTACCAGATAAGATCGTCATTATCTTTCTTACTAGACAAGAACTGCCATTTTCTTCTTACTGCTTCCAAATATACTGGGAGCATCTTATTCACTTTCAAATATATTGAGGGCATCCTCCTTACTTCCAAATATACCGGGGGCTTCCACTTCACTTCTAAATATACCGAGAGCATCCTCTTTGCTTCCAAATATACTGGGGGTATCCTCTTCATTTCACACTTATCAAAATTTCTTGCTACTTCCAAATATACCGGGGGAATCTTCTTCATTCTAAAAAGTTCACACTCATTAAAACAGCCTGCCAGACAGAGCAATTTTGATGAAGGGGGCAACTATGAACCCTTGATTTAGCACCTCTCAGAATTATAGACCATTCAATTAGGAAAAGAATCAATCAAGCCTCCTTAATCATCATCAAATCATCTGAGACTCAGTAACGAGTATAATGTAACTAAAATCATGGAAAACGGACGAGAAACGAGCGAGAACGGGCAAAAATAGGTAGAATGGGTGAGTGACAGGCTATTGCCATATAACTATGTTGCAAGCGGAGCCACAAAGCTGTCTATGGTACTGCTGCAAAGACTTATGCAGTGCCGCAGAGGCTTGTGCGGTACTGACAGTGTGTCTCTACTCCCATATTGGAAAATTGAGTCTTTATGCTTCATTCTTCCCCCTATATATAGAGTTGGCCTCTCTACTCTCAAGACACACAGACTTAGAGGCTTAAAAAGCTCTAACTTCAAGTAAATTGCTTTGCTTTTTCTCCTTGCTTAGCAAAGCATGTTGGGTGGTTTCTTTTTGATTCATACTTAACTAGTTTAAGGATTTCCGCCTGCCTATTTGAGGCAAGTCTCTTGCCCAAGGCTCATGTCCATCATGTGGAGAAGGTGAAGTTGCATTCTGGTGGTACGAGGCTCGTGTTTCTTGTGTGGAGAAGGTGGAATTGCAATCCGATCATCTACTTCATTTGCCCTACGTCCCCAAGCCGTGAAAATGTAAGGTAATCTTCTTTTCCTTTTTATTTGATTATTATTTTTTTTAGTTAGTTAATTAAATTGATGTATCTAGGTTGCTAGTTAATCAACTCGGTAATCAATTAAGTTAATTAATTAATTCAACCCTTTTTAATTAATCAATCAAAACATGATAAAGTGGCTAGGGTAAACTAACCTCTTCGCAAAAAGGGAGAACTATGTGGGTTTTGATTCCTATTCAAAGGGATACGTAGGCATGCTTGGTTCAGGCATCGAATATAATTAAAATTAATCAACTATCCCTCTATCACCTTCTTCACTTATTTTTTGTTTTTATTCATTTGCTTTATTATTAGGATTAGTTTGGGGAATGTGTGACTTTCCTAGTACCCATAAGGGCTAAAGGAGGTATCCCCTATGTTTTGAGATTTTATTTGTAATGATTAATCTTAGCTTGGATTATTACTTGTATTTGTTATTGAAATCAATGATCATACATATTATAAATTGTTCATGCATTTTACTTATTCATGAAATATATTTTAAGTTACTTTTATTATACTTGGCCAAACATGTTTTGTTAAATTGAAAACCTAGTCCCCGAATCCTTTTTGGTTTCGAGGCTAGTGATCTTTTTTTCCTTTAGGTAATGATGGGAGTCAAATGGGTTTTTTCCTTATATTTTCCTAAAATAAAAATAAATTAAGCTGGCAACTCTAAAATGATTTTCAAAATAAGCTCGAGGGCTTCTTCGTGAGTTTTTTCCTAAATGAGCATTTCAATTCCCTTTAACGAATCAGACTGGTGCTTAGGCGAGGCCTCACAAGATCATTCTCCAAATGAGAGATAGGGATGTGATGGACTAGTGATGTGAGAAGTGAGAGATCATGCCTTTGCTCTTTGAGCTAAATGATGAGGTGGATTGACAAAAGATAATGATGATCTAGAAAGATATGCCCCCATTATAGGATAAGGGTAATATAATTTTGGACAATGATCCTCTAATGAGGAAGGACGAGTTTAGAATGTGTGAGATAAGAGGATTGATTGGGACACGATGGAAGATGACTAGGATGAGCTTTCTCTCTCTCTCTCTCTCTCTCTCTCTCTCTCTATCTCTCTTAGCTCTAACTTTTGCCTAAAAGGCCCTTTTGGGTTTTCAACTTAGCAAGCTTGAATTAATGAAATTTGGAAGAAAACATTCTATCATGATTTTGGCTACTACTTTTCTTCATGTTAAAGGGCTTTGACCTTTGAGCTCTGGGTTTGACAGAGGTCTTCTCTAAACTTATTGCCCTTTGTTAAGGTGCACCATAGGATTACCTAATGTGCAATAGGTAATTCCATTTACTTGCTCTTTGTACTTTAAGTGTTTGATGAGAGGTCCATTGAAGGAATGGTGGAGCCAAATGCAGCATAAGTAAGGTGGTGGGGTGAAATTTCAAACATTTTAAAATTTTACTTCACCCATTTTGGTCCAAACATCTATTCAAGCAATTAATTAATTTGTGTTTAAAACACATTTGCACAGAAAGAAAAAGGAATAGTAATCATATTACCTCTTGAAGGGTCATTCTTTCTTTAACAACGAGCTTCACAAGTGTGAAGCCTTTAGATCATCCACACTTAGCTCACCTTCAAGTTTCCATTTGGTTTCTTTGGTATTCTTGAATCCCTCTGTTGGTTGTCCAAATTGATTCAAGATTTTACCTCAAAAATCTTTAAGAATTTAAGATTTCTTTTCGATTTATTTTGGACTAAACTCATTTTCAATTTGCAAGCATTTGTTCTTTGACAAAGAACAATGAAAAGAATTGAAGATCAAAAGAAAAATTGAAGAAACTCTCTCTTCATCTTTTTTTTTTCTTCATCTTTTTTTTTCTCTCTAAATTTCTCTCTAAAAGCATCAAAAATGAAAATGATGTTCACTCTATTTTTTAGAACATAAAAACTCATAGCTTTTATATTCTTTCTAAGACTTAAGCCTTAAGTCTTCACAATGACCATAATACCCTTTTAACTCATCATTTGATGAAGGGACAAAGGTGGACTTTGCTTCTTCAAATGGTGAAATGACCATTTTATCATTTAGGGGTAAAATAGATATTTCCATTAGCTAAAAAATATAATTACAATTTTAATCTTAGTAGAAAATTCTCTAACCCCTAAACTTATCACATAGGCTTATGAATAATGAATTTTCTCTAAACCCTAAATTGCCTCTTTTCCATATCACATATGGGCTTAGGCTACATCTCATTATTAAGGGTTTTCACTAAGCTTAAAATTAATTCATTGATTTAGTCCAAAACATTTTTGAATTTAATCTTTCCCGTTTGCATTACTGTAACAACCCGCATTTACCTTAGGAGTTTTCGTGACAAATTGTGTGACTATGTGAAAATTTATGTGTGACATGATTTATGAGTTTGGAGCATATTAAATTAATTTTAATATGCCTAATATAAATTATTATTGCGAAATAAATTTTTTGAATAAAATGCATTAGCATGAAATAATTTATTTTTCGTAAAATGAATTTTCATGTAAAAAGGCGATTTTTAAGCATAAAATAATTTTCTAAGTATTTTTAAAATATATTTAAATAAATATTTTGGGTGAAATTTTAATGAAAATAATAAGAAAAACATTTTATTTTTAATTACCTATAATCAGCCCTAAATTAATTAAAAACCCCAAATATCCAAAAGCCCACTACACTAAAACACTTCTAACCTAGCTCATTAAGGGCAAACTTGGAAATTGGACCCCAAACCCTAATATATAATGAAAATTTCGGCCAGCACTCTCATTCTAGCAGCCATCACTCCATTTATCTGTATCTTGATAGAAAAATTCTCTCAAAATATTTCTCTCTACCAAAATTCATAAAAAAATATTCAAACTTGTGATTTCGCGACCGTTTTGTAAGTTTTTTTTTTCCTTTCAATTTGCTATTTGATTTTTATGAAACTAATCTTGGGAAAATTATTTTGAACTAAAAATTTACTGATTTTTACTGATAAAATTTGGGATAGGTTATTTCTTGAGAGAAAAATCAATTTTTCCACCGAAAGCACCAACCTTTCTACGCGATTTCTCCAAAGGTGAATCTTGCAACTTAAAATTGAAATTTTATGCATAGACCATATCAAGGGGGGGTGATTCCTACATGAATGATTTCTAAACTGATTTTTGATGTGTTTTGATAAAAAATACTGGATTAAATTATATTTCTGCGATGACCGAAAAGTTTCAAAAAATAAAAGAATTCAAGGTTTTTGTGCTAAAAATTAGAAGTTGGAAAATTCTATGATTTCTTGAACATGTGGCTGCCGATTTGTGTATGGATGGATTCTAAACTAATATTTGTTTTGTTTAGATGAAAAATTATGATTTAAATCATGTGTTTATATATTATTGTAATGATCAGAAAGCGTAAAAACTCATTATTTCACCCTAAGCCTTGAAACTTGCAATTTTCTTGCATAATTATTATCTATGGCTGTTGAATCATGCATGAAGATATTCTAAACTGATATTTGCTATGATTGAATGAAAAATAATGGTTTAAACAACCTGTTTACATATTTTTGAAATGACCAAAAAATACCAAAAACAAAGAAACTTATGGTTTTGTACCCTATAACCCAAAAGTTGAATTTTCATGTATGAGAAATACCATGTATGGCCGATTCATGTGAATTAAAATTCTAAAATGATTTTTTTTGTGTTTAAATGAAAAATCTTGATTCAAACCATGTTTTTACATACCACTGAAATAGACGGAAAGTGCAAAAAGAAAAAAAAATTTAGTTTTCCTTTTGATGATGCATTCGGCCTACATTAATATTTTTATTCTAATGTCTATAATTTTTGTGTAATGTATTTTGATGATTATTGTATGTATGTATAATAAATGATAAAATTGCATGTTAGTTAAAGGTATGATCCTAGACAAGCTTAAAGGCATTTTGTTATACTGAAGGTATACTTAAGGTATCTTAATCTTATATTATGATTAGAATGTAAATGTGATTGGAAAATATGGAACTAAATGTTATGATGACTTGATAATGAATACATGGTTTTGAGTTGATGAAGTGATAATTGAATAAAAGGATCATAAGAGTTAAGCATGACACTTGAAAGGTTAATTGTTAAGTTAACATGTATGGAAGTGTAAAGTGTACCAAGATGATTGTTAAAGTGAATTGATATTAAGATAATGTCCTTAGAAAGGTATAGACATACTTACAATGTGTTTTCATGTGAACCTATCAGGGCTAAGTGTGTAAGACTTTTAAAGTCAATATGTTATGTGCAAGTGATGAGTACACTTATACGTGCAACTCTAAGTGTATATGAATGCTATATTGCATGGGGTAGTTATGGGATAGGAGCATAATGAGTAAATAAATACTAAGTATTAAATTAAATATTATGTTAGAGTTTAAGGAGCTTTAGAAGTGTAAAGGGACTATGAATACTAAGATCAAAGGAACCCTAAGGTGAGTAAATGCCATGTTCATGTTATAAGTGTGAACAACATTATGTTGTGTTATAAGAATGTGATATATTGTTATATAAGCCTTTATGATCTTTGAAACCCTTGTTCCTTTTATCTGAAAATTTAATTAAGTGATTTCTTTATAAAACTTGGGTTGCCAAAGGACATTTGGTCCAAAACTATTTTGTTTATCCAATGAGAATTTCTCATGATTATCACTCTAACTTATATTCTTTCTGGAACTATACTATTCTTATATCTTTTGCTCAAAACAATAAACTGCTATTGCTATTGGGATACATGTTATTGATGGCTTAAATGTTATTATTATATATGATTATTATTAGCTCTTGCTATGGTACACCTTTAACCCTTTTTTTTTTGTGCAGAAATCCTCGTATCGATGTGAGTAATCATCGGCTATGTGCTCCTCATACCAATGCGAGTAATCATCAGCTATGTGCTCCATGTACCGATACGATGTAATCATCGGCTATATGTTCGAGTGATTATGGAAATAGCCTTGACTCTATGTTTTATGTGTTCGAGTGATTATGGCAATAGCCTTCACTTTATGTGTTCGAGTGATTATGGCAGTAGCCTTCACTCTATATGTTATAAGTGTGACTTCTGCGAACCTTTCTAAATTGCAAACTATGAATTATGAGCTATAAGTTATGCGCTATAAGCCCTTTCTAAGGGATATGTGTTATTGTACAATCCCTATTGTTTGCTTATTGAGATCATCTATCTCACCCTTTTTCCTTGTGTGATTCTAGGTGAGCAGTATGAGGAGGCAAGGTGATGGCTCAAGCATCCTACTTCACTTGGGGAATTCCTTATTTAAGAAAATTAGTTTAATATGTCATGAAGAGTTATCCTTAGACGCTCAAGGAATATTCATTTTTGAATGTTTATTTTGAAATGTTATCCTTCGAGGTTTTAATTGAATTCTAAATATTATTTCCTTATGGATTATGTTTAAAGTATATTTTAATTATACTTCTGCAACTTAAGGTTTAAAAAAAAAAAAAGGTTTATTTAAGTTAATATAAGAGATTTTTGGTACGATCCTAGACAGTATTTGTATAAGTATAAGTGGGTTTTACAGATGTAGGTGACCTCATGTCTCCCCATGTTCTAAGACCGTCATGTCTCAAAAGTTGGGATGTGACAATTACATACAAATTAAGATTTAATTTAATCGAAACCTTTTTACATTTAACATTAGGATATGCTAGGGTCCTTGTAAATTTAATTACATGTTTAATAATTTTACCACTAATCATTAATTAAACACTTTAATTAATTATTATGGTAAACCTTTTACACTTAAAAGGTGATCACTATTGGGTGTGTGACTTTCTAGGTTCATGTCTAAATAGCAATGGGAATGAGAAAATATTTTTCTCTACTAATATGAAATCCCCACTTCACACTTAGTCCTATAAGTCATGAGTGATAGCTAGCATTCCATTTCACAACTACCTAAGTAGAAATGAATGTTTATATTTGATAACTTTAAACATCACATGGACCAACAATCATAAATTATCATTCACTAGAATCCCATCATTAAAGATCTTGATCTTGGCTAGGGTAATGGTTTATATCAAACCCTAATGTACCTCGATTTTATGTCCTTATCTCAGTTCTAATTCTTGATGAGATTAGATTCCTTCTAGAAACTCTTTCTAGTGAATCTGTATAGCCTAGTCAGGAGCTTTAATTGTCAAGAATAACTAGATAGCATAGGATCTTAACCTCATTTACTCGAGGTAATGAATTCTATCTTGGTGATCACTTACCTCTATATATAACAAATTAGAACTATCACATGCCATATATCAGTACATGAATAGTATGTCTATGTAAGTAGTAATAAATCCTAACTACCTATGTATGAGATATAGTATTCCTCAATTCAAAGGATTATATGATGATAAATAATTGACAAGCAAAACCCCATTTTATTATCATTTAACATCACAGTTTGACTATTTATCCTATGAATATCTATATGTTTGTATCAACATCATATGTCAAGTAGCATGAGACTCTACCTCTATAATCATCCATATCACATACTGATTATAGAAAAAAAAAAAACAATGGTGATGGTCTTCCAGAATTAATGATACCCAGTCATTAATTATATGACCATAAACATATTTAAAATATTTGTACAAGAGCGAACTATCTCTTATATTCTCAACACTTGAGAATAGATCCACTTACAAATACTTAAGAACTATATTTAATAATATAAAACCCTTTTGACATTATAAATATATTTATTATGCCATTGGGAATTAATATCTACTATTACATAACTATTATATGGCTTTTAGGGCACATACTATTATCAATCTCCCACTTGCACTAGAGCCATTCTGCTTAATATCAGAAACTCATCTTTTCAAGATGAAGTTTAACTATTACTAACTTTTGACTTTAGTCAATGGACTAACCAAGTTAATGGTTAATGCTATTTTTTGGAAGGCTAGAACACCCTATAACAACAATTGATTTGATAATATCTTAATGCTTTTCGAAATATTTTGGATTTTAGTGTGACACTCAAGTTTCCTTGCCAAAAGTTATGGCTCCATTATTATCACAGCAGAGAGATACTAATGATATACTAGAGAAACTCTTAAATAGTTCATAACTATTGAATCCAAAATAGTTTTTTATTTACAACATCCTATGTAGCAAATTCGACTTCCATAATGAAGTTTGTAACAACAATTTTCTTAGAATGTTTCTAGCAAATTATTTCTTTGTCACAGATAACAACAATTGTAATGATAGACTCTCTATCATTTATGTAGTAACATTCTTCATTTATCAAAATTAAATCTTAAATACTTCTCAAGTACTTTAGAATAATTTTGATTATATTTCCAATAATTTAATGCTAGACAGGATTAGAATCTATTAGTCATACTATCAATATTCTTGATGTCCAGCTCATTATACAACTCTTGTATAGTTTAGATCTCTTGTAGTCATACTATAAGGAATCCATGCCACACTTTCTTTGGGTATTTAGGGAATCAACTCTCAAAAAGTGGATATTGAAATCATAGGAAATAAAAATTTTGGAATTAGCATGTTAAACTTGTCAACATCTTTTCCAAATATTGACTTAGACATATTTAACATTCTTTTCAATCTATCGCTATAGATATGAATTAACAAGAATGTAAAATATTTATCTCAAGTCTAAATGAAGAAAGTAATGGTGAAACCATTCTACAAATGCAAATATATTAATACTTTTATAAACCAATGTGTTATCTATGTCCAAAACTGGAAAGTGATGATACTCTTATTATCTTTTTGCACATTAAGGACTCATCTTGCGATAATATAACTCATTAAGGTTTTGTATACTTTGAAATTTTCTTAAGACACTAAGCTTTTAGATTTTGTCACATCCCAATTTTAGAGACATGACAGTCCTAGAATATAGGGAGACATAAGGTCACCCATGCCGATAGAAGCAACTTATACTTATACAAATCATGCCTAGGATCATACCAAACCCCATGTACTAATGTAAATATCCAATGATATAGGAAACTTCAATATGCGGAAGAATAGTTTAACAAAATACTTTGAAAACATCTTATATTTAATGTCTTAAAATAAATCATCAATGATTAATATCGAAAAATAAATTCACAGTGCATCTATAAGTACCTCTTGATAACATAGTATAATTAAAGACTTGGACAAGGAATCCCTCAAGCGTAGTAGAATGCTTGAGCCATCATCTTACCTCCTTGTATTGCTCACCTGGAACCACACAAGAGAAGGAGTGAGATAGATGATCTCAATCAGTAAATAATATAACATAAATGATATCATATATCCCATTTTTTTTAAGAAAACCCATTTGTGTATAACACATAGTTGATGATTTACAAATCATGATTTCACAGTTTCAATTTAGCAAGATTTTCATTTGAGCAGGTTCACAAAAATCACACTTATAACACTTATTATCCAATGAGAGTAAATGACAGTGCTAGCTCATTCACTCAAGGAAGAGGTTGCCTCATACCAAAATTCCAACTCCTAACCCAATAACTTATAAAGTCATGAAACTAATCAGGCTCCACAGCTAGGACTACCCTTTCTAGCTGAGGTGATACACTACACCTATCCATCGGCTTAAGACCATGTGCATAGGCACCGATGATTACCTGCATCGGTATAAGGATTTCTGCATAAAAGGTTCATAGATACCATAGCTAGAGCTAGTGGCAAACACTTATAATAATGGCATTTAAGAATGCAATCACATGTAACATAATAGTAGTAGCAGTTTAACTTATTAAGCAAAAGATAATAATAGTGTGATTCCATAAAGAAAATAAGATAAGGCAATAATTCACAAAGGTACTATATTATATTTGAATAATAAAAAATGATTTTGGACCAATTGTTCTTTGGCAATCCAAGCTTAACAAAGAAATCATATAGTCATAATTAAAAATAGAATAGAATTTGGGTTTCAAGATATCAAGGGTTCACAAAATATGATAACTTGTTCTTGTAACTTGAAACATAATGCTTACTCACCTTGTGGTTCCTTTGCTCCTAGTACTTGTAGCCCCTTTGAACTTCTGCCACTCCTCAAGCTCTAACATAATATTTAAATTCAATACTTAGTACTTGCTTAATATCATGCTATCCTATCCCATAACTACCCCAAGCACATACAACATTCACATAAACTTGGAGTTGATGCGGATTGATTCAGTAGAATAATATTGGCAGTGAATCTGCTAAGCCGATTAAACTCCTTTGCATAATTTGATACTGTCATTCCCAATTTCAACTTCAATTATTCAAACTATAATGCCCTATCTTACCTTTCTCCTTCAGGCAAGAACTAATCCATAACTTCAAGTTTAATTTCTGCCCATGTAGGTGGCTTATCTCCATAAAGTCGCTACTTGATGTTTCTCTCATACCAGTACCAAGCCTCCTTCTTGATTTGGAGTCCTACCAACTCAATCACTCAGGCATCTGAGCAAGGCAATTGATAGACTAGCTTGTCCATCTCATCCAAAAATTCATGTGGGTCATCACCCTTTTCATGTACCTTAGAAATTTTTTGTGACAATTTGCTTGACTTAGAACTAATTAGGGCTAAGTGTGTGCTTTATGAAAATTTATGTGCTATGTGATCAATAAGTAAATAGCATGTTAAATTAATTTTAATATGTATAATATGAGTTATTATTGTGAAATAAATGATTTACATGAAGTGCATTTGTATAAAATAAATTATTTAAATGAAATGAATTTTCATGCATAAAGACAATTTTTAAGCATAAAATAATTTTATGAATATTTTAAAATAATTTTTAAATAAATATTTTTATGGGGGAATATTAAAGAAAATAATAAAGAAAATATTTTTATTTTAAGTACTTATAATCAGCCCCTAATTTAAATAAAAAGCCCAAATACCTAAAAGGCCACTACCTAAAAACCCTCATAATCTAGCTCATTAAGGGTATTAGTGGGAATTGTCCAAAACCCTACTTTTAAATACCTAATTTTTGGCCAGCCCTAATGTTCCAACAGCCATCACTCTATTTTTTTATATTTTGACAGAAAAATTCTCTCTAAATAATTCTCTCTACCAAAATTAAGAAAACACCTTTCAATTTCGCGATTTCTTAACCATAATCGTAATTTTTTTTTCTCTTTCAAATTCCTTAACTAATTTCTATGAATTAAATTATGAGAGAATTATTTTGAACTGGTTGGTTACTAATTTTACAGATTTAATTTATTTTGGGTGAGTTTTTGAAAGAGAAATCTAATTCTCTATTGAAAACACCATTCTTTCTATGCAATTTCTCAAAAGGTGAATTCCATAACTCAAAATTGATATTTTTATGCATAAACCATATCAAGGGAAGAGATTTCTATATCATTGATTTTTAAACTGATTTTTGATGTGTTTGGATGAAAAATATTGGGTTAAATTATATTTCTGCATAATAATGACCAAAAAGTTTCAGAAAACAAAGGAATTCAAGGTTTTTGTGCTAGAACTTAGAAGTTGGAAAATTCTATGATTTCTTAAACATGTGGCTGTCAATTTTTATATGGATGGATTATAATATGCTATTTGTTTTATTTGGATGAGAAATAACAATTTAAATCATGTGTTTGCATATCGCTGTAATGAATAGAAAGCGCAAAAACTCATGATTTTCACCCTAAACCTTGAAACTTAGAATTTTCAAGCATAATTATGATCAATGGCTGATGATTCATACATGAGGATGTTCTAAACTGATATTTGCTATGATTGAGTGAAAAATAATGGTTTAAACCGCCTATTTACATATTACTGTAATGACCAAAAAATACCGAAAATAAGAAAACTCATGGTTTTGCATCCTAAAACCCAAAATTTGAATTTTCATGTATGAGACATAACTATTGCTGCCAATTCATGTAGATTAATGTTCTAAAATGATTCTTGTTGTTTTTAACTATTGCTGCCAATTCATATAGATTAATGTTCTAAAATGATTCTTGTTGTTTTTACATAAAAAAATCTTGATTCAATTCATATTTTTACATATTACTGTAATAGACGGAAAGTGCAAAAAGTGAGAAAATTTTAGTTTTTCTTTAAATAGGGTATTCAGCCTACATTGATATTTTTATCCCAATGTCTATTATTTTTATATGATATATTTTAATGATTATTGGCATGTATGTATACGTGATAAATGGTCAAATTGCACATTGGTTGAAGGAATGACTATAGACAAGCCTAGAGGCACTTTGGTATACTTAAGGTATACTTGAGGTATCTTAACCTTATGTTGTGATTAATATGTGAATGTGATTGGGTAATATGGAAATTGGTTTTGTGATGAATCAATAATGAATTAATGGTCTTGAATTTATGAAGACATTGATTGAAAGAATTAGTCATAAGAGATAAGCATAATATTTGAAAGGTTATTTGTTAAGATGACATGTATGGAAGTGTTAAGTACACTAAGATGATTGTTAAAGTGAATTGATATTAAGATAATGATATTGTGTTGACCTTAGAAAGGTATTGACATAATTGTAATGTGTTTTTCATATGGGCCTATAAAGGCAAAGTGTACAAGACTTTTAAAGACAGCATGTTATGTGTAAGTGATGAGTGCACTTATATGTGCAAATCTAAGTGTATGTGAATATTATATGTACATGGGGTAGTTATTGAATAAGATATCATCATGATTAAATAAATACTAAGTATTGAATTAAATATTATGCTAGAGCTTAAAGAGCTTTAGAGATTCAGAAGGGCTACGTGAATTGAGAACAAAGGAACCATAAGGTGAGTAAACATTGTATTTATTTAACAAGTGTGAGTAAACACCATGTTCATGTTACAAGTGTGAGTAAACATTATGATATTGTTATAAGTACAAGCTATCATGATATGCGTACCTTTGACATCTTGAAACCTAAGTTCTTTCTATTCTAAAATAAAACTCTATGATTTCCTTGTTAAGCTTGCGTTGCTAAAGGACAATTGGTCCAAAACCATTTTTGATTATCAAATGATAATACCTTTATGATTATTTCCCTAACTTACATTCTTTCTAAAACTACACTATCATTATATCTTTTGTTCAAAAGTTAAACTGCTATTGTTATTGTGATACATGTTATTGTTGCCTTAAATGTTATTGTCATAAGTGATTACCATTAGCTTTAGCTATAGTACCTTTAACCCTTATGCATAATCCTCGTGTCGATAAGGGTAAACATCAGAACCTGTGCATATGGTCTTAACCTAATGGATAGGGGTTGTGTATCCACCTCAGCTAGAAGGGGTGGTTCTAGCCATGGGGCTTAATTAGCTTTACACCTTCT
Organism: Reutealis trisperma; assembly: GCA_947687605.1. Classification (NCBI taxonomy): domain Eukaryota; kingdom Viridiplantae; phylum Streptophyta; class Magnoliopsida; order Malpighiales; family Euphorbiaceae; genus Reutealis; species Reutealis trisperma. The sequence goes on along the minus strand of CANTUT010000017.1, from coordinate 293,621 downwards.
ATGTGATAGGAGTTGAAATTTAGTATAAGGCCATCTCTCCTCTATGTGTTCGAGTGATAGAGCAATAGCCTTCACACTCTATGTGTTATAAGTGTGATTTTTGCAAACTTACTAAATCGAACCCTTGATAAATTGCAATATGATTCATGAATTGTAAATCATGAAATATGTGTATAAGCTATGAGTTTCATTTTCAAAGGAATATGTGTTAATGTTTGTGCTTTATCATTTACTCATTGAGATCATCTATCTCACCCCTTTTTCCTTGTGTGCTTCTAGGTGAGCAAATGTGAGGAGGCAAGGTGATGGCTCAAGCATTCTACTTCACCTGGGGATTTCCTTGTCAAAGTCATTAATAATACCATGCTATGAAGTATTGTCATTAGATGCTCCGAGAATATTTATTTTTGTCTAATTACTATGTTCCGCAATTAAAGGTTTTCATATGATGTTTTAAATGAGTTATTGTATAAGGTTTGGTACGGTCTTAGGCATGATCTGCATATGTGTAAGTGGGTTCTATGGGCATGGGTGATCTTATGTCTCCCTGTGTTCTAGGACCATCATATCTCTAAAGTTGGGATGTGACAAAGTTGGTATCAGAGCTAAAGGTTTTTAAAGTCCAATTTAGACTTGTTTATATATTAGGCTAGTTAAGTATAATCCTGGAGCATAGGAATTCTCCTGTCATGTCATTTGTAGTTTATCGCTAGCATAGTTTTGCGAAATCCTAGTAGGTTTTAGTAATCCTTATTATTATTTGCTTGCCTTATGATTCTCTTAACAGATGACCAAGAAGATTACCCCTACTTGAGGATTACAACCCATAGCACCCCATATGACCTACAAGAGGACTTGGCTGGAGATGTTTGAGAAAGTCATATATGTGATTTGTCCCACAAGGGATAAGACCCCTGAAGAAGAGGAGGACCCTGAGGAGTGCCTGGATCCTAATTGGGTTTATAGTAAGATCTAAAAAATTGGAGGATGATTACTCATACTTGAAGGAGGAAAATTGACATCTTAGGCTTTTAGTTCAGACCTTGAGAGAGGATGCGGAGCAACTTAAGACAGGAATTGTTGAGCATAGGGAAGACTACTTGCCAGTGAGGTCTTTATCTTCGACTAGTCGCCAACAGGATGGAGATCTTCTTTGTTACTGTCTGGCAGTAGTGGCCATGTCACCCATGTTTGCCCTAGTGGAGGACACATGAGAGCTAGGACGAGTAGTTGGTAATGATTGACGTAGCAATATAGTGCTTTATATGATATGAATAATACTTCCCTTTAACTGCCTAGCCACTTAGTTTGAGATGATTTCTTTTATTGCTATGATATGATTAACTTACCATGATAGGAGGATATTTTCACACTATGAGATATATGCTATTTGATTATGATATGTGTTATGTGCGAAACTATGTGATATGTGATATACATAGATATGACATGTGCGTAATGATGTGATGTGATAAATGAATAATGATTATGCTAGTACAATAGTAGGGTTAAATGCGTTTGAATAAGGGATTAGTACTAAATTCCCTTATCATGATAAGCAGAATGCCTCCTAAAAAGAAAGCTCACATAGCTGCCCAGCCTATCAGGGTAAATGATAATGTCATATCGGATACTGCCTTGAATATTGCCTCTACACCTGTATGGTCAAGAGAAAGATCTAACTCGAGGGCACTGACTATAGGCTCTAGTAAACAAGCATCTTTGCAAGAGGTTCATGCAATACATGAGGAAATAAGAGACTTTCACAAGGAAATGGATGAGCTATGAGCTCAAAGGCAGGAAGCATCACCAACTTAAGAAAGGAATAGGGCTCTGCCACCTGCAATAGTGGCACCTGCTTGGAGAGAGAGGAAGCAGTTACCTGACGAATGATGACCATAGTGGAGTTTAAGAAACTGCAGCCACTTACCTTCTATTGTGAGAAGGGTGATGACTCACATGAATTCTTGAATGAGATGGACAAGCTAGTCCATCGATTGTCTTGCCTGAGTGATCAATTTGGTATAACTCCAACTTAAAAGGGAAGCTTGGTACTGGTACAAGAGAAACATCAAAGAGCAACTTTATGGGGCAAACCCACCCACGTGGGCAGAGTTCAAGCAAAAGGTAATGGATCAGTTCTTACCTGAAGGCAAAAGTCAAGATAGGGCATTACAGTTCAAGTAGTTAAAGCAAAAACCTAGAATGATGGTATTGGTTTATGCCAAGGAGTTCAATCGGCTTAGTTGATTTGCTGTTAAGATCGTTCCTACCAAAGCTAGCCATATTAATTGCTTCCTAAGAGGACTAATCACACCTCTATTCAATTCGCTAGTAGCAATAAAATTTCCAACCTTGGCCAAGCTGATAGATAAAGCCAAGATAATAGAGAAAAGGTACAAGGCAGAGAGAGCCAAACGAGTTGAACGAGACCATAAGGGAAGGCATAGGAATAAAGGTCATGGAGGATAGCATAGAGGAGGAAGAGGCCCAAGGAAGGAATCTTCAACACCTAGATAGTGGAATGGTCAAGCTAAGCAGGAAGTCCCCACTTGTGGCAAATGTGGAAAGAAATATTTTGGAATTTGCTGAAAGGATTCTGGTGCATGCCTTAAGTGTGGGCAAATAGGATACTTCATTAAGGACTGCCCTCAGATGAGGAGTTAAGAGAATGGGACCACAGCACGTTTATAATTTGACCATTCTAGTCGCAAGAGCAAGGAGCTAAAGATAAGGGAACAGCGGTTAGGAATTCACCAACAATAGAGAATAAGGGCAAAGGTCGAGTCTTTGCCCTAAACTAGCAGGAGGCTTATGCTTCACACATAGCTATTACAAGTATCATCCCTATCCAAAATTCTAATGCAAGATGTTTGATTGATTCTAGTGCTACCCATTCTTTTGTGTCACCTTGTTTTAGTAAGAGTCTGGGTAGAAATAAGGAATTAATGAGTGAACCTTTAGTAGTTCCACTCCTTTGGGTGAGGTGATGGAAGTAAAGTATGGGTATAAAGGTTGTGAGGTAGACATTAATTGATAAAAACTTCCTATAGAATTACTAGAATTAGATACCAGAATTTGATGTGATATTAGGAATGGATTGGTTATACAAGTATGAAGCTCGTATTGATTATAGAGAGAAACTTATCGAGTTTTGAACCAAGGATGGGAAGGCATTCGTGTATTAATGGGATAGGAATGAGAATCCTCTGAACTTGATATTGACCTTAGGAGCAAGAAGGATGTTAAGGAAAGGATGAGAAGTGTACCTAGCCCATGTAATCGATACTAAAAAAGAGGCTGCCATTCGAGACAAGAGCATTCCAATGGTGGAGGAATTTATTGATGTATTCCTAGAAGATTTACCCAGATTACCACTTGACCATGAGATTGAGTTCAACATCAAACTGCTACCTAGTATGCAACCTATATCAATACCATGATATCGTATGGCACCAATGGAGTTAAAAGAATTGAAGATGCAATTGCATGATCTACTCGATAAGGGTTTAATGTTTGAAAGGTTATTTGTTAAGATGACATGTGTGGAAGTGTTAAGTGCACTAAGATGATTGTTGAAGTTAATTAATATTAAGATAATGATATTGTGTTAACCTTAGAAAGGTATTGACATGATTATAATGTGTTTTTCATATAGGCCTATAAAGGTTAAGGGTATAAGACTTTTAAAGACAACATGTTATGTGCAAGTGATGAGTGCACTTATATCTGCAACTATAAGTGTAAGTGAATGTTATATATGCATGGGGTAGTTATGGGATAGGATAGCATCATGATTAAAAAAATAGTAATTATTGAATTAAATATTATGCTAGAGCTTGAAGAGCTTTAGAGATTTAGAAGGGCTACGTGAATTAGGAGTAAAGGAACCATAAGGTGAGTAAATATTGTATTCATTCTACAAGTGTGAGTAAACACCATGTTCATGTTACAAGTGTGAGTAAACATTATGATATTGTTACAAGTACAAGCTATCATAATATGTGTACCTTTGAAATTCTTGAATCCCAAGTTCTTTCTATTCTAAAATGAAACTTTACGATTTCCTTGTTAAGTTTAGGTTGCCAAAGGACAATTGGTCCAAAACCATTTTTTATTATCCAATGATAATACCTTTATGATTATTGCCCTAATTTACATTCTTTCTAGAACTACATTATCATTATATCTTTTGTTCAAAAGTTAAACTATTATTATTATTATCATACATATTGTTGTTGCCCTAAATGTTATTGTTATATATGATTACCATTAGCTCTAGTTATAGTACCTTTAACCCTTATATAGAATCCTCGTGCCGATGCAGGAAATCATTAGAAATTGTGTAAATGGTCTTAACCTAATGGATAAGGGTTATGTATCCATCTTAGTTAGAAAGGGTGGTTCTAGCCATGGGGCCTGATCAGCTTCACGCCTTCTATATGATAGGAGTTGGAATTTGTATGAGGCCACCTCTCCTCTATGTGTTCGATTGATAGAGTAATAGCCTTCATTCTCTATGTGTTATAAGTGTCATTTCTGCAAACTTACTAAATTGAACCCTTGATAAATTGCAACCTGATTCATGAATTGTGAATCATAAACTATGTGTATAAGCTATGAGTTTCCTTTTCAAAGAAATATGTGTTAATGTATGTGCTTTATCATTTACTCATTGAGATTATCTAGCTCACCCCTTTTTCCTTGTGTGGTTCCAGGTGAGCAAATGTGAGGAGGCAAAGTGATGGCTCAAGCATTCTACTTCACTTGGGGATTTCCTTGTCAAAGTCATTAATAATACCATGTTATGAAGTGTTATCATTAGATGCTCTGGGAATATTTACTTTTGATGTTTATTTGGCTATGTTATTTATTATGGTTTTTGAGTAAATTATGAATATTATTTCCTTATGGATTATATGTGAAGTATCTAATTACTGTCTTCCATAATCAAAAGTTTTCATATAATGTTTTAAATGAGTTATTATATAAGGTTTGGTACCATCCTAGGCATGATCTGTATATGTGTAAGTGGGTTATACGAGCGTGGGTGACCTTATGTCTCCCTTTGTTCTAAGATTGTCATATCTCTAAAGTTAGGATATGACACTTTGCCACCAAAGGTAGGTAGCTACAGCTTCTTGAACTCTGCTATAGTCATCCCTTCTTTAGGTAGTTGCTTCCTCTCACCCCGAGTAGGTGCCACTACTGCAGGTGGCGAAACTTCATTCCTCTTTTGTGTTGGTGGCACTTCCAGCTTTTGAGCTCGCAACTCCTCCAATTCTTTATGAAATTCTCTCATTTCCTCACATAGCTTGTACTTCCTGCGAAGATGGTTGCCCCCTAAAGCCCATAGTTGGTGCCCCCGAATTGGATCTTTCCTTTGATCATGCAGGTATAGAGGCAGCATGTGATGTAGTGTCCGATAAGGCATCCTCACTTGCCTTAATAGGCTAGGCTAGTGTGCGAACCTTTTTTTTGGGAGGCATTATGCTATCATGATAAGGGAACTTAGTACTATTTGCCTATTAACCTTTCTCATTATCATACTATCACATTTATCATACACTTAACTCAAGCATTTATCATGTCATGTCATAAGCCACATATCATATATCACTTATCATATAGCACATATCATGGTGTAGGACATGCATCACAATTATGTATCATATAACTCATAGCATTATAAATTCCCTATCATATATAAGTCAACCATATCATAAGTAATAAAAAGGATCATTTCATACTAAATAACTAGGTAGTCAAAAGAAATATCATTCATATCATATAAAGTACTATGCTGTTACATCGATCATCACCAACTACTCATCTTAGCCCTCGTGTGTCCTCCACTAGGGCAGTTGAGAGCGACATGACCATTGCTACCACAATAGTAAAAAGGAGATCTCTATCCTATCAATAACTAGTCAAAGATAAAGACCTTGATGGCGAGTAATCTCCCCCATACTCAACAATCCCTACCTTAAGTTGCTCCACATCCTCCCTCAAGGCATGAACAAAAAGCCTAATACGTCGATTTTCCTCTTTCAAATTTGAGTAGTCACCCCCTAAATTTTGAATCTTATTATAAACCCAATCACAGTCTAGGCACTCCTCGAGGTCCTCCTCCTCGTTCGGGGTCTTCTCCTTCGCGAGGCAAATCACAAACAGATCTCTCTTGAACATCTCCAGTCAAGTCCTCTTATAGGTCACACAAGGTGCTTTGGGTTATCGTCCTCAAGTAGGGGTAATCTTCTTAGTCATCTATTAAGAGAATCGTAACATAGGCAAACAATAACAAAGATTAATATAGCCTATTAGGATTTCACGGAACTATGCTAGTGATAGACTACAATTGACATGACAAGAAAATTCCTATGCTGGAGGATTATACTTACTCAACTTAATAAATAGACAAGTCTAAACTAGACTTTAAAAACTACAGCTCTAATACTAACTTGACACTAGTCAAATGGCAACAAAGGATAGCCTATAGCTCTGATACCAACTTGACACTAGTCAAATGGCAACAAAGGATAACCTATGGCTTTAATACCAACTTTGTCACATCCCAATTTTAAAGACATGATGGTCTTAGAACATAGGGAGACATAAGATCACCCACGCCCATAGAACCCACTTATACTTATGCAATATGCGAAAGAATAGTTTAACAAAATAGTTTGAAAGCATCTTATAAGGGAAAAAAATTTAAAGTCTTAAAATAAATCATCAATGATTGATATCCCAAAATAAACTTCCGAAGCGTCTACAAGTAACTCTTAAAAACATAGTATAATTAAAAACTTGGACAAGGAATCCCTCAAGCATAGTAGAATACTTGAGCAATCACCCTGCTTCCTTACATTGCTCACCTGGAACCACATAAGAGAAAGGATGAGATAGATGATCTCAATGAGTAAATAATATAGCATAAACGATATCATATATGCCATTTTTTTAAAGAAAACCCATTATGTATAACACATAGCTCATGATTTACAAATCATGATTTCACAGTTTCAATTTAGCAAGATTTTCACTTAAGCAAGATTTTCACTTTAGCAAGTTTGCAGAAATCACACTTATAACACTTATTACCCAATAAGTGTAAATGACTATGCAAGCTCATTCACTCAAGGGAGAGGTGGCCTTATACCAAAATTAGAACTCCCAGCCTAATAACTTATAAAGTCATGAAACTAATTAGGCTCTACGGCTAGAACTGCCCCTTCTAGCTGAGGTGGATACACTATCCCTATCCATCAAGTTAAGACCATGTGCACAGGTACCGATGATTACCCACATCCGCATGTGGATTTCTGCATAAAGGGTTCATAGATACCATAGCTAAAGCTAGTGGCAAACACTTATTACAATAGCATTTAAGAATGCAATCACATGTAACATAATAGCAATAGCAGTTTAACTTATTGAAAAAAAGATAATAACAGTGTGATTCTAGAAAGAAAATAAGATAAGGCAACAATTCACAAAGGTACTATATTATATTGGAATAATCAAAAATGATTTTGGACCAATTATCCTTTAGTAACCCAAGCTTAACAAAGAAATCATATAGTCATAACTAAAAATAGAATAGAACTTAGGTTTCAAGATATCAAGGGTTCACAAAACGTGATAACTTGTACTTATAACTTGAAACATAATGCTTACTCACCTTATAGTTCCTTTGCTCTTAGTACTTCTAGCTCCTTTGAACTTCTATCAGTCTTCAAGCTCTAACATAATGTTTAATTCAATACCTAGCAATTGCTTAATATCATGCTATCCTATCGCATAACTACCCTATGGACATACAACATTCACATAAACTTGGAGTTACACTTAGAAGTGCACTTATCACTTGCACATAACATATTGACTTTTAAAGTCTTGCACACTTAGCCTTTATAGGCCCACATAAAACATATTATAACTCATACCAAGACTTTACTAAAGCTAAATGCAATATATCATGATCTTAATACCAATTCAATTCAACATTCAACTTAGTACACTTAACACTTTCTATATATATTAACTTAACAAGTAACCTTTCAATCATCATACTTATCTCTTATGACCAATTCATACCATCAATCTCATCATCCATTTAAGATCATTAACTCAACATAAAACTTATTTCCCATATCACTTAATCACATAAACATATTAATCCCATTATAGAAATAGGGTTAGGAAACCCTAGGTAGACCTTATTCTATCTAAACTTGTCTAGAGTTATTCCTTCAACCAACATGTAATCAAATCATTTATCGTTCATGTATACATGCCAATAATTATTAAAATATATCATATAAAAATTATAGCCATTAGGATTAAATTCCCAATGTAGGCTGAATTATACAATCAAGGAAGATCATGAACTTTCTTACTTTTTGCACTTTCCATTCATTACAGTATTATACAAAAATGTGTTTTAAACCAAGATTTTTCATATAATCAAATAAAAAATCATTTTAGAACACTTAATTGCAACAATCAACACCTATATATGTATATATGCATGAAAATTTTCTAAATTTATGTTTTAGGATGAAAACCATGAATCTTTCTTGTTTCTGGTGCTTTTCGGTCATTACAGTAATATGTAAACACATCATTTAAACCATTATTCTTCAGTCAAACATAACAAAAGCTAGTTTAGAATTCAATTATGCTAAAATTAGCAGCTCATGGTATAACATATGCATGAAAATTCCAATTTTATGTTTTAGGGTGAAAATCATGAGTTCTCTTGCTTTTTGGTATTTTCTGATCATTACAGTAATATATAAAAATATTATTTAAACCAATATTTTTCATCTAAACACAAAAAAAATTAGTTTAGAACATAATAAAACACAAATCAGTAGTCCCTCCCCTTATTATACATGAAATTTTTAAACTTTGAGTTTTAGGGTTTAGCTTTGGAGGATTTGCGTAGAGAGGTTTGTGTTTTCGCTAGAAAAATCGATTTCTCTCTCAAAAATTTACCTAGGCTGAATTTAATTAATATAAATAAGTAAATACTCAATTTAAAATAATTTTCTCATGATTAGTTTCAAATAAGTCAAATAATAAATTGAAAATAGAGAAAAACTTATGAAAACGGTCAAGAATTCACAAAGTTTAAAGGCACTTTGTGAATTTCAGTTGAGAGAATATTTTTAAGAGAATTTTCTATAGGAAATATGAGAGAAAATAGAATGGTGGTTGTCTAAACTAGGACTGGCCAAATTCCCCTTTAAATATTTAGGGTTTTGGGCAATTTCCAAGATTACCCTTAATGAGATAGGTTAGGAGTATTTTAGTGTAGTGGGCTTTTGGGAAATTTTGCTTTTTATTTAATTTATAGGCTGATTATAGGTAATTAAAAATAATTTTTTTTATTTTTTATTAAAATTCACCCAAAATATTTATTTAAAAATATTTTAAAAATACTCATAAAAATTATTTTATGCTTAAAAATTGCTTTGTCTATGAAAATTCAATTTATGTGAAATAAATTATTTTATGCTTATGCACTTTGCATAAGTCACTTATTTCACCATAGTAATTCATATTATGCATATTAAAGCTAATCTAATAGGCCATATGCTCATCAATCACATAGCATATGAATTTTTATAAAAGCACTCCCTTATTCTTAATAGTTCTAAATTCAAGAAATAAATCACGAAACTCTTAGGGTAGGTGTGGGTTGTTATAGATTTATTCCCTGATTTTATTTTCTTGTCTAGATAAAGAAAACTAGCATTGATATCTATATGTCAAACTCATAATCAGTATGCATTGCTATATCGTATATAGCTATAATAGATCATCTCATAATTGGCTTCAGCATGAATGTACAACTTTTGTGCATTCATATAAAGTAAATTATATTTTCTTAAGATTAGATAATTTACTATCTCATGATTTACTTTATCATGAATATACAACTATTGTGCATTCATATAAAGGAGATCATATCTTACAAAAAAAAAAAAAAGATATTCTATTAAACCTTTTAGCAGCTTACAAGGATAAAACATTTAGTTAGTTTACTTTGATCATTTTGTTGGATGTTATTGGATGGCATTCACAAAATCATTCTACCTTTCTCAATATGTCATGTTCTTGAATAAACACTTTATCAAGAAATAACATCTTTGCTAACAACTCTTTGTTATGCAAAACAAAGAAATTCTTTCCTAAACTACCTTTAGGATATCCAATAAGCCTTATCTTAATTAGAATTATCTTCTAATTATCTAACTTTAGCTTATTAAATAATCTAGATATCTCATATCTTATTATAAATAGGAATTTTGATATCTATCCATATTACATCATAAATGAGTTAGGATTAGATAGACTTTGGAGAAAATTCTATTTAAGAATATTATGCTATTAATTGTAAATTACCATAAGGAAATAAATAAAACTTTTATAGTTCATTATCTATTACATCATATCATATAAGTTGTAATTTATTCTTTTAAGTATACCATCACATATGGTTTTCCCAAAAAGAATTATAATTATATAGCAATTTTATATTTATAAAATTCCTCAAAAATTGGTAATCGAGTTCTCCCCACTTCGATAAGATCAAAGGGTTATATTACTCTTTCCCTTTTTGTATGAAATACCCTTAATATTTATTTTCCTTTTTACCTTGAATTTCTTGCAAATCAACAATTCATGTTATTTACCTTTCTCCGCATAGGTCAATATCATATATATAAGTAAATATAGAATCAAGAAAAACTCCCACTAACCATTTCACAAATGGTATTAATGCATCTGTATGCATAAATTCTAAAACCTCTTTGATTTCTATCCTTTTGTCCAACAAAAGGCGATCAAGTTGTTTTTGCATTAGATACTAGACTTATAAGTTCAAACAAGTTCATATTCTAATGGGTAGTGACACATGTTATCCAACTAAGTTGTCTTATCTTTAGCTAAACAAACTAATCTAAGAGATCATAGTGGTTTTAGATTGGAGTTCTTTATTACATTATCATAAAAGCACATGGAGTTATTTTGTTAATATTAACTTTATAATAATACATCAACCATATAATTCATACTCTTAAGTTTATTACCATAATAAACCAAACAAACATTTTTCTAATAATGGAATTCACAATTCCTTGAAGTTACAGAATAATGTAGCTTAAGTATGAAATATATATATGATTTACAAAACATGATTTCCTAAAATCATCATTAAGTAGATACAAGATATATAAAATATGATTTCTAAAATCATCATGAATTATTCTAAAAGCTCTTTGGAAAACAAACACTTTGCCCCTTAGATTTTTCAAAATCACTTCGTTTAATCTCCATGCTTCTGTTGCTTACTCTAATCATGCATATGGCATAAAAGCACCTATGTCATAAATGCTAGCAACAAATTAACTATATGAATCATTGGAATATAGTAACAAGAGATAGATTTACCTTTACAAGGTTTATCCTTCTCTTTGTCCTTTAGCATTCTCAATGCTTATAACAATTACTTTTCCAATATTCATTACATTGACAATAGAAACATTTTCTTTTGTCAACTATAGCATTATCTATGGACTTGTCCCTTGCAATTTCCCTTTTAGGATTTACAATAGAAACTTTTTCCATTACCTTAAAGTGCATTTTCCATCTAATGGAAATTTGGATTAAATTTTAGAGAAATTAACTATTTGAAAATTATTATTCACTAAAACATCTAGATTCTCTAGTTGTTTGGTGAATTTAATCATCATATGAAAATAATTCCAAATTTAGTTTGATTAAAATTAGTAAGAAATAAAAGAGGTTACCTACAATTCAAATTCTTTCACAAAGAATACTAGATAAAAAATAGAAGAACAAGAAATTAAAGATAAAACATTTATTCTTTAATTTCTTTTCTCTAATTTCTTACTCTAGTTGGATAGTAAGAATAAGAACAAGAATGAAAAATATAGAGAAGACAAAGAAAATAAAGTTATGAAGATCAAGAAGAAACACTTTCTTCTTTTCTTCCTTTATAATTTCTTTTCCTTTCCTTTTTCTTTCTTTTCTTTTCCTTTTTCTTTCTTTATAATTTTCTTCATATTCAAACAAAATAACTGCCTCAATATACTATATTGATTAGTGTATTTATGGTCATCATGCAAGTCTTGTAGATGATGCATAATTACTTGGAGTCTTATTATGATCATATGTTGTTTTTGCGACCTTTGACTTATAAAACAATCATACAACATCAACCTCATCCAATATTTTGTTTCCATTACACTTAGAGTGATATATTCCTTTGGAGTAGTCTTTCCTCTAAAAGACTAAGAACAAATCAAGTTGAATATAAACACTATGTACTCAAATGGAAAGACCATTTTAAGGTTATTAAACTAGTCCATAGATTTTGGCCCAATGAGCCTAAAAGAATTAAATATATTCGCAGGTGGGTTTGCTAATTTCATATTATCAAAATGTAGTAAAATTACAAGATTAATAAATTATGTAATTATATAGCTACCACAATGATTTGGTCTTTAATCAAAATGGTAATCCTACTAATTTGGCAAATCCTATACTTTCGAATAGGAAATGGAAATCTTGTTGGGGTGGATTTCTAGTAGGTGATTGAATTCTCATTAGATTATCACAAATTCCTTAGATATACATTGTCATCTCATCACAACTCTTTGTTAGGCTCAATCAATCTGGTTCCCAGTGTTTCTAACCTCAGATACACATTGTCATTATTGGCTTTTCATACTAGTCAAGTCAAACCAATTGGACCAACAAGTATAATGATTTGACTATGATATGTCTCAGATACTCATTGTCATTATTGACATATAATGTATCCTATACTCATAACATCACATGCTCCACAATAACTTCAAGAAAACATTCAAACCAAATATATCACCCCTATGCATCCAATGGAGATCCATGACTCGATATTTTCTTTGGAAGATTTTTAGGCTTTATAAATTAGTATCACTTTGCACATTATCCATTTTAAACATACATCAAATGCATTCATATATTTCATATATATATTTCATAAAATCGATAATACACACATAGGTATGATCATAGATTCTATGGATCCACTTTCTAGCCACAAGGAATGGATATGGGATTTAGGTTAAAGAAATTACAAATATGAAATTACAACACTTGTATCTTCATGCTCCTACTAGGCATCTTCATGGTTTGAATCTCTTCTTATTCTTGCATCTTCACATCTCCAAATGTAAATTAGTAACTTAGGAATTCCAAGGTAAGATTGCAAAAGCAAAAGAGCTTACAAGTTTAATGAAATTAATTTACAACCTAAATGAGTAATTAACATTTAATTACATCCCAACAAATAATAAAATTAATTATTACATATCCATATAAAAAATCATACATTATGGTTTTCAAATCCATGATCAACCATTCATGCCTCTCAAACAACAATAAAACATATATATACAATAATTGCATTCATAGATATGTTGTACATCATTGGAACATTTCCAAATTTTGGAACTTTCCAAAAAAATCCATTTTGAATATCACATATTCAAGGTTTCTATAGTTTAAAATCATATTTTAAGTCGTAGAAATTTATTTGATTGAAAAATAAATCCAAAATAATTTTGGAAAAAATTAAAGTTGGGGGCAGACACATTGAAAATCGCGGTTGTGGCTATGATACGAATTTCATGAGCATGAAATTTGAATCACGGTCATGATCCTCTTAACCAATAGAACAATTTTTGTTATGATCCACTTGTCACAGATGCAACATCACTTTCATAGTCATGATATACCAATCGCAGTCGTGATATTTGATTCGCAAGCACAAATCCTATATCCAAGAGCACAACATTTGTGCAACAACTCCTTTTTGTAACAACTCATGCCCACCCTAAGAGATGCTATGACAAGTACTTGAATTTAGAACTATTATGACTAAGTGTGTGCTTTTATGAAAATTCATGTTTTATATGATTGATGAGTATATGGCATGTTAGCTCTAATATGCATAATATGAATTATTATGATGAAATAAGTAATTTATATGAAGTACATGAGCATAAAATAATTTATTGCACATAAATTGAATTTTCATGCACAAAGTGATTTTTAAGTATAAAATAATTTTCATGAGCATTTTTAAAATATTTTTAAATGAAAATTTTAGGGGGAATTTTAATGAAAATAATCAGAAAAATATTTTATTTTTACTTACCTATAACCAGTCCATAAATTAAATAAAAAACCCAATTTCCCAAAAGCCCACTACATCAAAATACTTATAACTTAGCTTATTAATGGCAAACTTGTAATTTTACCAAAACCTGCATATGTTAAGCAAAATTCAGCAAGCCCTATGGGAGACAACCACCATTATGTTATTCTTTAATTCTTTCAAAAATATTCTCTCAACCAAAATTCATAAGGTGATTTCAAATATTGCGATTTCGCGACCATTTTCATAAGTTTTTCTCTTCTTTCAATTCACTATTTAATTTTTATGAAACTAATCATGAGAAAATTATTTTTGGCCATGTATTTACTAATTTTCTATTTATTAAATTTGGCCTATATGAGTTTTTGAAAGAGAAATTGATTTTTCCACCAAAAACACAATCGTCTCTATGCGAATCCTCCAAAGGTGAACCTTAAAACTCAAAATTGGAATTTTTGTGCATAAATACATGAAGGGCTACCGATTTGTATGTTATTATATTCTAAACAAATTTTTGTTGTGCTTGGATGAAAAATATTTATTTAAATCACATTTCTGTATATTACTGTAATGATAAAAAAATACGAAAAATAAAAAAATTCATGGTTTTCATCCTAAAAATTAAAAGTTAGAGTTTTCATGTGTATAAACCCTAAGGGGGTTTTGATTCATGTATCATTGTTTTCTAAACTGATTTTAGTTATGTTTGGATGAAAAATAGTGGTTTAAATAATGTGTTTACATACTGTAATGATCAGAAAATACGGAAAGCAAGAAAATTCTTGGTGTTCACCCTAAAACCTAAAGTTGGAAAATTTTCATGCATATATACACATATAGGTGCCCATTGGTGCATTGGGATGTTCTAAAATAATTTTTGTTATGTTTACATGAAAAATTTTAGTTTAAACCATGTTTTTGCATATTACTGTAATGAATGGAAAGTGCAAAAAATAAGAAAATTCATGTTTTTCTTTGATGGGTATATTTAGCCAACATAGGGATTTTAATCCCAATATATATAATTTTTATGTGATTGTCATATCCTAATGATGGGGACATGACGGTCCTAGAACATGGGGAGAGGTAAGGTCACCCATGCCCGTAGAACCCACTTATACATATACAAATACTGCCTAGGATCATACTGAACCTTATACATTAACTTAATAAAACCTTTCATAAATGAAAAACCTTAAGCTGCAAAAGCTAAAAATATACTTTAATACAATCCATAAGAAATTAATAATAAGACTTCAAATAATGTCACCAATATGATATTCTAAAATAAAATTCCCCTGAGAACTCTCGGAGCATCTAAGGACTCATCATAGCATGGTATTATTATAATTTTGACAAGGGAATTTCCCAAACTGAGAGGTAGCTTGAGTGATCACCTTGCCTCCTTATAATGCTCACCTGGAACCACACAAAGAAAAAGGAGTGAGATAGATGATCTTAATGAGTAAACAATACGACTTATACAATAACATATATCCCTTAGAAGGTTTCATAGCTCATAGTTCAAAAATTATGATTTTACAGTTCATGGCCTGCAATTTAACAAGGTTTACAAAAATCAACTTATAACTCATACCACATATAGAGTGGAGGCCACTACCTTATTTGCTCATAGCATAATATAAAGTGAAGGCTGCTGCCTTGTCCACTCGTAACATAAAATAGAGTGAAGGTTGCTGCCTTTTTCACTCGTAACATAATATAAAGTGAAGGCTGCTGCTTTATCCACTCATAACATAATATAGAGTGAAGGCTGCTGCCATGTTCACACATAACTCATAACATATAAAGGTAATGGTAGCATTAAAGGATATGATCACATGTAACATAATAGCAATAGAAGTTTAGCTTATTTAATAAAAGATAAACAACAGTGTAGTTCCAGAAAGAATATAAGTTAGGGAAATAATCACAAAGGTATTGTCATTAGATAATAAAAAATAGTTTTGAACCAATTGTCCTTTGGCAACCCAAGCACACAAAGAAATCATTAAGATAGAAAAGAACTTGGGTTTCAATATATCAAAGGTTTACAAAACATTATCGCTTGCACTTACAACTTGAAACATAATGTTTACTCACACTTGTAACATCAACATACTGTTTACTCACCTTGTGGGTCATTTGCTCCTAATACACGTAGCCCTTTTGAACCTCTAAAACTCCTCAAGCTCTAACATAATATTTAATTCAATGCTTAATATTTATTTAATCATGATACTATCCTATCTCCTAACTATCCCATGCACATATAACATTCACATACACTTAGAGTTGCACATAAAAGTGCATTCATCACTTGCACATCACATGTTGACTTTAAAAGTCTTATACACTTAGCCTTTCTAGGCCCATATGAGAACACATTACAATCATGTCAATATCTTTCTAACATCAACACAATATCATTACCTTAATATAAATTCACTTTAACAATCATCTTAGTACACTTAACACTTCCATATATGTTAACTTAACAAATAACCTTTCAAGCATCATGCTTATCTCTTATGACCAATTCCCTTAATCAATCTCTTCATAGATTCAAGATCATTAATTCATTATTAACTCATCATACAACCTACTTCCATATTATCTAATCACATTCACATATTAATCATAATATAATGTTAAGATACCTTAAGTATACCAAACTGCCTCTAGGCTTGTCTCGGGTCATTCCTTTAATCAACATGTAATTTAAACATTTATCATTCATATATGCATGTCAATAATAATTAAAAAAAAATACATCACATAAAATTTATAGACATTGGGATAAAAATTCCATTGTAGGCCAAATGCCCTATTAAAAAGAAAATCTGAATTTTCGTACTTTTTGCACTTTCCATTTATTACAGTAATATGCAGAAATATGGTTTGAACTAATATTTTTCATGTAAACATAATAAAAATATTTTTAGAATATAGATATGTAGGATTCAGCCCATATATAATTCCATATGCATGAAAATTTCCAACTTTAGATTTTAGAATGAAAAACCATAAGTATTCTTATTTTTGGTACTTTCTGGTCATTACAGCAATATGTATACATGTGGTTTAAACCATTATTCTTCATTCAATCATAACAAAAATCATTTTAGAACATGAATATATACAAATCGGTAGCCATAAACCAAGCTTATGCATAAAATTTCCATGTTTAGGGTTTAGATAGAAAATCATGAGTTTTCAAGCTTTTTGCGCTTTTCATTCATTACAGTAATATGTAAACACATGATTTAAATCATTATTTTCATCAAAAAAAAAATCAGTTTAGAACTCCATCATACTCAATTTAGCACCCATATACATATGAAATCATAAAATTTTCCAACTTTTAAGTTCTAGCATGAAAATCTTGAATTTCCTTGTTTTCTGAAACTTTTTGGTCATTACAGTAATATGCAGAAATATGTTTTAATTCAATATTTTTCATCTAAACATATTAAAATTCTATTTATAAAAAAATTATATGGAAATCGCCTTTTTATACTTAAAAATTGCCTTTTTACATGAAAATTCATTTTATGAAAAATAAATTATTTTATGCTAACACACTTCATGTAAATCATTTATTTCACGATAATAACTCATACTAGGCATATTAAAATTAATTTAATGTGCCACATACTCATCAATCACATCACATATGAATTTTCATAAAATCATATATTTTGTCACAATAATTTTAAATTCAAGAAATTTATCATGAAAACTCATAGGATAGATGTGGGTTGTTATAGTGATATATTTTAATGATTATTGATATGTACATATGAATGATAAATAATTAAATTGTTTATTAGTTGAAGGAACAACTCTAGACAAGTTTAGAGATAATTAAGTATACCTAGGGTTTCCTAACTCTATTACTATGTTGTGATTAATATGTGTATATGATTAATTGAAAAGTGAAATAGGCTTTATAATGAGTTAATAGTGAATTAATGATCTTAAATTGACTATGAGATGGATGATATGATTTGTTCAAAAGAGATAAGCATGACCCTTCAAGGTTACTTGTTGTTAGTAAATCCTAAGTAGGCTGAATTGTCTCTAGGTTTGTCTAGAGTTAATCCTTCAATCAATATGCAATTAAATCATTTATCATTCATGTATACATGCCAATAATCATTGAAATATATCATACAAAAAGTATAGACATTGGAATCAAAATTCCTCTATAAGCTGAACCACAAAATCAAGGTAAACATGGATTTTTCTTACTTTTCGCACTTTCCATTCATTACAGTAATATGCAAAAACGTAGTTTAAACCAATATTTTTCATGTAAACATAACAAAAATCATTTTAGAATGCTCTAATACATCAATCGGCACCCATATATATATATATATATATATATATACATGAAAATTTTCTAACTTTAGGTTTTAGGGTGAAAATCATAAATTTTCTTGCTTTTCTTACTTTTCGATTATTATAGTAATATATAGAAATATGATTTGAATCAATATTTTTCATCTAAACATAACAAAAATTAGTTTAGAACACATTCAAATACAAATTGGCAGCCCCCCATATATTTATGTATGAAAATTTCAACTTTGAGTTTTAGGGTTCACATTTGGAGGATTTGTGAAGAAAGGGTTGTGTTTTCGATAGAAAATTAGTTTCTCCTTCAAAATATCACCTAAAGAAATAGTAAATTGATAGCTCAAAATATTTTTCTCGTGATTAGTTTCATAAAAATCAACTAGTAGATTGAAAGAAAAGAAAAACTTACGAAAATGGTCACGAAATCGCAATGTTTAAAGGCACTTTATGAATTTAGTTGAGAGAATATTTTTGAGAGAGTTTTCCTGCAAAAATTCTCAAGAATAAATGAATGGTGGCTGCCTCCTTAGGGCTGGCCAAATTTTAGCTAAATATATGTAGGGTTTTGGCAAAATTACAAGTTTGCCATTAATGAGCTGGGTTAGGAGTGTTTTGGTACAGTGGGCTTTTGGGAAATTGGACCTTTTATTTAATTTTGGGCTGATTATAGTTAATTAAAAATAAAATATTTTTCTTATTATTTTCATTAAATTCCCCCCAAAATATTTATTAAAAAATATTTTAAAATTTATTTTATGCTTAAAAATTGCTTTGTGTATGAAAATTTAATTTATGTGCAATAAATTATTTTATGCTCATGCACTTCATATAAATCACTTATTTCACCATAATAATTCATATTATGCATACTAGAGCTAATCTAACATGCCATATAATTATCAATCATGTAGCACATAAATTTTCATAAAAGAGCACACTTAGTCCTAATAGTTATAAATTCAAGTAAATTGTTACAAAACTCCTAGGGTGAGTGTGGGTTCTTACATTCACATTATGACATCAATGTGGAAGGGCTCACAATGGCCAAATGCCATTAAGAATATCATATCCAAACACAACATTCAATAAGCAATTCATGTTCTATAAGAAATTAGGATATTCCAATAAGGATGGTTTGATTAACAATGGTTCAAAGATTATGGCACATAAAAATTATATTATTAAGTATTTACCTTAGACTCATTTGCTCCTATTTTTGTTTAACCTTAATGCTTATAGTGCTTCTTGCACTTTTGGACAATATCCTTGTCATTGTCTTTAAATTCTACACATTTTGCATTTTAATTACAGGTTAATCACTACCTTGTAACATCATTAGTTTAAATTTAGTTCAACTTTGTTAACACTTTTATCTTGTCCATTATAATACTAACTTATTGATTTAAGGTTGACACACACTATTCATGTACATATTAACATCTTCATTGGTCACTCCATCAAGTAGCCCAGTATTTTACTATGGAATCTTAATTCCTTTCTATTCAATCCCCGCAATTTATCTTTACATTATTTAACTATGATCAAAGCTAGTAATTTCCTAATCTTCTATTGAATTAATTTCATCTTTAAACTTTAAGTTCTTAACTTGGTATAATCCATTAAATTTGAGACAAATTATTCTATCAATCACATTTCACAATTGACATTGCCAACATTAGAGCACACCCTTTTTAGACTCAATTTATCAATTAATTTCATAATTTCAAGTTTAAATCCCAAAATCCTAATTTTGTCTCATAAACCTTAGAATTTGGGAAAAATCATCAATTTTGCATCCAAACTTTATATTGATCTTATATTCTTCAAATTAACACGTGTAATCAATACTCATAGATCAATTGAAATTAAATCACATTAGTTTATAAACCCTAACTTTGCCATATTGGGGTGATTTGGGAAAAACTTATAATTTCTTAACCACTTCTTAAATTGATCATGGAATTATGAAATTAGCGTGTTAAAAGCCTCTATCATCATTTAAACAAGGAAAACAATTATTAGAACTTGAACTTCATCTTTTAACCTAAGTTGCGCTTTCAAAATTTCAAGTTTTGAAATAAACTTCTATAAGTCATTTTGACACTTCCAAACCATTTTTCTCCACCTAAAATAAACTTAGATACATTCAATTAAAATTTTGAATACTTCCCCTAGATATTCATTAAGCTAGTTAAATCTCTCTTATGGCGGAGCTTAGGTAACTTTCATGCTTCTTTTGCCTGTCTTTACATATTAAACCCTGAATTCTCAAGTCAAATTTCACTATTCAATCTAAAAACATCAAAAACAATATTTCCTATTTATTTTTCCCTCTTTGGCAAATTATATAGATATAGAATTTGGGAAATTTTGCAACTACAACACCAAAATTATACTTAGAACAAAGAAAGGAGAAGAAGAGCATGATTTCTTATCTTAATAACTTTGATCTTGTTGAGATTCTTTGTTGGTGTTAGTATGAAAAGGATTTTCTTTTATTAGTGTGAAGTTTTAATGTGGAGATTGGCAAATGATGTTCATAACATAAATTTGCATTTATATATGGCATGTTGAATAGTGATGATTTGATCATACCTAAATGAATGGCTAAGATTCAATCACAATGAATGGCTATAATCTCATTAAATTTGACCATTAGGATTTCATCGAATTTGGTGATGCTCATTATATGATGTTGACATGCAAAAAATGTATCTAGTCTTTTATGTAGGAAAGATGGAAATTCAATTTGTTTAAGGATTTGACTTAGTCAATTTTTATGGCTACTAAGTCAATTTTTATGGCTAGCTTTTCTAACATCAATTTAATCTTGGTTAACCATTCTTAACTCTACTTCATGTTCACCTGTTCATGGGCATTATAGGCTAGCAATTCTAATGGGCTCGGGCTTAGGGTCCAAGAGCCCATTAACAAATCTATATATGCATATTTCATTCTTAGTAACCTACTAAAATTTTCATTTCTTTACTTTCATTTTAGTGTGCATATTTTTACTTTGTAATTTGACTACACACTCTAAACATTGTTAGATAAATTTTATTCAATTTATAATACACATTTACTAGCACTTCAATAGCATTGTTCAAGTATGTAAATCATGTAGGCTCGCTACGTCAAACTAAGTTTGACTTCTGTTTTGCCATTGTATCTTTAATTAATATCAACTTCTCATATCACTATTATATGTTTAGGTATTATGTTTATACCAATTTACTAGCACTATAGAGTCATATTTCAAGTAAATAACTAACATAGTCACATTAAGTCAAACTCAGTTTGACTTTCGTCTTATGATAAAAATGCTCATCAAAATTGATTCCATTCTTCATTCATTGTTGCAAAAAATCTCCTATGGTACCATTGCTAACTCTAATGAGTTAAGGAAACCTTGGGTATTACATTTTCCCCCCTTTAGAAAATTCATCCTCAAATTTTCATAATAGATACTCCTGATTCATAAGGAAATTGATAATGCTTAAGTTACGTGTCTTAGTTATTTTCCAATACATTTTTATTACCTCTATGAATTCTCTATCATTTTCTTTTTATCTTAATTATTCAAATTTTTCTAATAATTCCTATTTTAACTTTACAACTCCTAAAACATAAGATTGGCTATGATATCTAGGTTACCTCCATTTTGTAAACCATCTATTATGTGATATTTCTTTTCTCACTTTATATGCTATAATTCAATTATCTCATGTCAAATTCATCATGGTTTAAGAATTCTCAAGCTAATATAAATACTTTAGAGTTTCTTAATTTCATAAATCTTTTAGACACTTCATCTTACATTATAATATTTAAAACACTATACAGATATCTTATTTTTCCATTCTAAACCTCTAAAAGAGTAAATCAAAATGCTATAACATATTACAAGTATCAACTCTTTAGACAAATTATATCCATTTATGCTATTCACTTACTACTGAAGAGATTTTCTCATAAATAATCAACCATTAATCCTTTACGTCTACAAGGAATTAATAATTTATTTTATCAACTAAATTTTTAATCAATTCATCATTTGTTAAAGATTATTCTATAACTTTGATCGCTTAATCTTCTATTGAATGCATAATATACATAAGGTATATGCATACTTATCTATAAATGAGAGGTATAACAAAGCTCACCTTAAATCTTTTATTAACTTATATGTCTGTTACATCCCAACTTTAGAGATATGATGGTCCTAGAACACGGAGAGACATAAGGTCACCTACGCCCATAGAACCCACTTACACATATACAAATCATGTCTAGGATTGTACTGAACCTCTTACAATAACTCATTTAAAACATTTATGTGAAAACCTTTAGTTGCGGAAAACAATAATTAGATCATATAATTCATAAGAAAATGGTATTTATAATCCAGTTGAAATCTTAACAAAACATTTCAAATAAACATCAAAATAATTATTCCCGAAGCATCTAACTATAACCCTTCATTTCATAGTATTATTAAAGACTTTGGACAAGGAATTCCCCAAGTGGAGTAGAATGCTTGAGCTATCACCTTGCCTTCTCATACTGGTCACCTAGAACCATATAAGGAAAAAAGGAAGAAGTGAGATAAATGATCTCAATTAGTAAATGATAAAACACATACATTAACACATATTCCTTTGAAAAGGAAACTCATAACTTTTACATGTAGTTCATGATTTACAATTCATGAATCAAGTTGCATTTTAGCAAGGGTTCAATTTAACAAGTTTGCATAAATCACACTTATAACATATAGAGAGTGGAGGCTATTGCTCTACTACTCTAACACATAGAGGAGAGGTAGCCTTAAACCAAATTCTAACTCCTATCACATAGAAGGCGTGAAGTTAATTAAGCCCCATAACTAGAATTGCCCCTTTCTAGCTGAGGTTGATACACTACTCCCATCCATCGGGTTAAGACCATGTGCATAGGTTCCGATGATTACCCGCATCGGCATGAGGACTTCTACATAAAGGGTTAGAGGTACCATAGCTAGAACTAATGGTATTCACATATATCAATAGCCCTCAAGGCAATAATAACATGCATCACAATAGTAATATTAGTTTAATTTATTTGAATAGAAGATCCAAGAATAGTGTAGTTCTAGAAAGAAAATAAGTTAGGGCAATTATCACAAAGAATTATCATTGGATAAGCAAAATGGTTTTTGGACCAATTATCTATTGGCAATCCAACCTTTACAAAGAAATCATTTAATCATATTTTAGGATAGGAAGAACTTGGGTTTCAAAAATCTCAAAGGCTCATATAACATAATATCACATATTTATAACATATTATAATGTTACTCACACTTATGGAGTGAATACAATGTTTATTCACCTTTTGGTTCCTTCACTTCTATTTCATGTAGCCCCTTTGAAACTCTAAAGCTCTACAAACTCTATTATGATATTTAATTCAATACTTAGTATTTATTTAATCATGATGCTATCCTATCCCATAACTACCCTATGCACATATAACATTCACATATGCTTAGAGTTGCACATATAAGTGCACCTCATCACTCGCACATAACATATTGACTTTAAAAGTCTTTCACACTTAGCCTTAATAGGCACATATGAAAAATACATTATAACTCATGTCAATACCTTTATAAGGTTAACATAATATTATTATCTTATTATCAATTTACTTTAACAATCATCTTAGTACACTTAACACTTCCATATAGGTCATTTCATCAATAGCCTTTCAAACATCATGCTTATCTCTTATGACCAATTCTTTCAATCAATCACTTTACTAATTCAAGACCATTAATTCATTGTAATTCATTATAAAATCCATTTCCATATTATCCAACCACATTCACATTCTAATCACAATATAAGGTTAAGATACCTTAAGTATACCAAAGTGCCTCTAGGTTTGTCTAGCGTCATACCTTCAACTAACATGCAATTTTATCATTTATCATACATACATACATGTCAATAATTATCAAAATACATCACATAAAAATTATAGACATTGGGATAAAAATTCCATAGCAGGCCAAATGCATCGTCAAAGGAAAAACTGAATTTTTCTTACTTTTTGCACTTTCCGTCTATTATAGTAATATGTAAAAAATGGTTTGAACCAAGATTTTTCATGTAAACATAACAAAAATCATTTTAGAACATCAAATCACATGAATCAGAAGCCATATGTGTGACATGTACATGAAAATTCTAATTTTAGGTTTTAGGATGTAAAACCATGAGTTTTCTTGTTTTGGGTATTTTTCGGTCATTATAGTAATATATAAACAGGTGATTTAAACTATTATTTCTCATCCAATCATAGCAAATATTAGTTTAGAACATCTTCATGTATGATTAGGCAGCCTTAGATAATAATTATGCATGAAAATTCCAAAGTTTAAGCCTTAGGGTGAAAATCATGAGTTTTCAGACTTTCTACGCTTTCTGTTCATTACAGTAATATGCAAACATGATTTAAATCATTATTTTTCATTCAAAAAAAACAAATATCAAATTAGATTCCATTCATATACAAATTGGCGGCCATATATTTAAATAATAATAGAATTTTCTAACTTCTAAGTTCTAGCACAAAAATCTTGAATTCCTTTGTTTTCTGAAACTTTTTGGTCATTGTAGAAATATGCAGAAATATAGTTTAATTCAATATATTTCATCAAAACATATCAAAAATTAGTTTAGAAATCATTCATGTAGGAATCAACCCCCTTGTAGTGTTTATGCATAAAAATTTCAATTTTGAGTTGTAAGATTCACCTTTGGTTGTGCAGAATGATTTGTGTTTTCGATAGAGAATTAATTTTCTCTTTCAGAAACACACCCAAAATGATTTAAATCTGTAAAAATCAGTAAATAACAAGTTTAAAATAATTCTTTTTATAATTTATTTCATAGAAATAAGTTAAGGAATTGAAAGAGAAGAAAAACTTACGATTACGGTCAAAAAATCGCGAAATTGAAAGGTTGTTTCTTAATTTCGATAGAGAGAATTATTTTAAGAGAATTTTTCTATCAAAATACAGAAAATTAAAGTAATGGCTACTGAAACATTAGGGCTGGCCGAAATTTTGATATTTAAATGTAGGATTTTGGGCAATTTCCACTAATACCCTTAATGAGCTAGGTTATGAGAGTTTTTGGGTAGTGGGCTTTTAGGTATTTAGGCTTTTTATTTAAATTAGAGGCTAATTATAAGTAATTAAAATAAAAAATATTTTTTTATTATTTTCATTAAAATTTTCTCTAAAACATTTATTTAAAAATTATTTTTAAATACTCATAAAATCATTTTATGCTTAAAATTGCCTTTATGCATGAAAATTCATTTTACTTAAAATAATTTATTTTATGCTAATGTACTTCATATAAATAATTTATTTCACAATAATAATTCATATTATGCAAATTAAAATTAATTTAATGTGCCACATACTCATCAATCACATATAACATAAATTCCCATAAAAGCACACTTAATCTTAATAGTTCTAAATCAAGCAAATTGTCATAAAAATTTATAGGATAGGTGTGGGTTGTTACATTCTCCCCCCTTAAAAGAAATTCATCCTCAAATTTAAATTCTTACCTAACTAATCTATCTATCCCATGATTTCGCCATTAGACCTTATTCATAGGTATCTCCTTGTTTCTCAACCTCTTCACTTATTGATCCACTATAGCTATTGGTGACTCCTTATAGGATAGCTACTCATCTAACATTATGTCTAGAGATGACAAGACATGAGACGAATCTGATACATACTTCCTTAACATAGAGACGTGAAACACTGGATGCACATGCATCATAGTTAGAGGCAGGGCAAGTCTATAAGATACTTCCCCAACCTTATCTAAGATTTCAAAAGGACTAACAAAATGAGGCTATAACTTTCCTTTCTTACCAAATCTCATACCACCTTTCATTGGAGAGACCTTCAAGAACACGTGATCCCCCACAGTAAAATGGATATCTTTTCGCTTAGGATCCGCATAACTCTTTTGCTGACTGAAGGCCATTTTTAGTCGCTCTTAGATCAAAGGTATTTTCTCAGTAGTCTCCTTAAGCAACTCTAGCATCTCCATATGCTTATCTTTAGGTTCAATCCAACAAACTAGAGAACAACATTTTCTCCCATACAATGCTTCATATGGTCTCATGTCGATGGATGAATGGTAGCCATTGTTGTAAGCAAATTCAATCAAAGGTAAGTACTTATCCCAACAACCATTGAAGTCCAAGATGCACATCCTTAGCATATCCTTAAGGTCTGAATTATTCTTTCAGACTGTCCATCTGTTTAAGGGTGAATACAGTACTAAAATCTAGTTGTGTTCCCAATGCTTCTTACAGCTTCTACCATAATCTGAAGGTAAGTTGAATCCCTCGATCCAAGATAATGGAAATTGACACCATGAAGTTTCACAATCTCGTCCATATACAGCTACGTATACTAGGCTATGGAATATATGGTCTTAACTCCCAAAAAATGAGCAGACTTTGTTAATCGATCCACTATAACCCATATAGAGTCATGTCCTTTGGAAGTTCTAGGTAATCTAACTATAAAGTCTATAGTGATGCACTCCCACTTCCATTCAGGTAGTTGAATTTCTTATAGCAATCTTGAGGGTTGTTGGTGTTCATACTTGATTTGCTGGCAAGTTAGACGAGATGCTACAAATATCGCCACATCTTTTTTTAGTCTAGGCCACCAATAGTTAGCTTTCACATCATAGTACATCTTGGTAATTTTAGGATGAGCACAGTAAAGTGTCTAATAAGCCTCCTTCAGTATCTTTTCCTTTAATCCTTCCACATTAGGCATGCATATTCTATTTCCTCACTTTAAAATTCCATTGACTACTTCAAACTCAGAGTGTTTCCCTTCCTTTGTCTCATCCTTCAACTTCATCATATGTGGGTCTTTATCTTGTAAATCCTTTATTTCTTCCATTAGCTTAGACCTCACTTGAAAGTGAGCCACTAAAACTCTTGATCCTCCAATCTCTAACCTCAAGCCTTGGCTAAACAACTCCTTTAATTCTTTCATGATTGGCCTCTTTTGCACTGTCATATGGGCTAAGCTTCCCATCGATTTTTTACTCAAAGCATTAGCTACCACGTTTGCCTTCTAGGGATGGTATAGAATCTAACAATCATAATCCTTCAATAGTTTGATCCATCTCCTCTACCTTAGGTTGAGGTTTTTCTAGCTCAAGATGTACTGAAGACTCTTATGATCCGTGTAGATTTCACACTCCATACATGTAATGTCTCTAGATTTTGAGAGCAAAAACTATGGCAGCTAACTCCAAATCATGAGTAGGATAATTAACTTCATGTTACTTAAGCTGTCGTGATGCATAGGCAATGACTTTCCCATTCTACATCAAGACGCATCCCAAAGCATCACAGTAGATGGTGAATCCTTCTTCTCTTTCAGGTAATGTTAAAACTAGGGCTGATATCAAGCATTTCTTTAGCTTTTGAAAACTCTTCTCACAGGACTCTTCCCAAATGAACTTAACTTGCTTTCTAGTCAACTTGGTCAATGGGGCTGCTATCTTAAAAAAGTCCTGTACGAATATGCGATAATACCCAGCCATGCCTAAGAAACTCTGTACTTCTAAAACCATTATGGGCCTTGGCCAATTTGCTACTACTTCAACTTTCTTAGGGTCAACTTGAATCCCTTCCCTGCTTACTACATGTCCTAGAAATTTGATAGACTCCATCCAAAACTCACACTTGGATAACTTAGCATAGAGCTAGTGATCACATAGCATTTAAAGCACGATCCTCAAATGTTCTTTATGTTCATCATTATTTTTTGAGTAAATCAGGATGTCATCAATGAACATGATCACAAACTTATCAAGGAACGGTCTGAATACTCGATTCATTAAGTCTATGAAAGCAGCAAGAGCATTTGTCAAACCGAATGGTAGAATGGTGAACTCATAGTGTCCATATCTGGTATGGAAGGTAGTCTTGCAGATGTCTTCTCCACAGATCTTTAGTTGATAATATCCATACCTTAAGTCCAACTTAGAGAAGTGACTAGCTCCTTGCAATTGATCAAAACATCATTGATCCTCGGCAAAGGATACCTATTCTTCATGGTGACTTTATTAAGCTTGTGGTAGTCAATGCATATTTGGAACAAGCCATCCTTCTTCTTTATGAATAGAATTGGAGCGCCCCATGGCAAACTACTTGGTTAGATAAAACCCTTGTCAAGTAGATTGTGCAATTGCATCTTTAATTCTTTTAGTTCCATTGGTGCCATTCGATATGGTGGTATCGATATAGGCTATATACTAGGTAATAGTTTAATGTTGAACTTAATCTCACGGTTAGGTGGTAGTCTAGGTAAATCTTTTAGAAAGACATCTATGAACACATCCACCACTAGAATGCTTTTGTCTTGAATGGCGATCTTCTTATCAGTATTGATTATATGGGCTAGGTATGCTTGGTACGCCTTCCTTAACATCCTTCTTGCTCCCAAAGCTGATATCAAGTATGGGGGATTCTCATTCCTATCTCCCTTATACACAAACTTATTCCCATTCTTGTCTCAAAACTTAACAAGCTTTTCTCTACAGTCTATACGAGCTTCATGCTCATATAACCAGTCTATCCCTAATATCACATCAAATTCTAGCAATACTACAGATAGTTTTCATCCATTAATTTCTACCTCACAACCCTTATTCCCATACTTTACTTCTATCACCTCCCCCAAAAGAATGGATGCTACTAGAGGTTCACTCATTAATTCCTTATTTTTACCCAAACTTTTAGCAAAATAAGGCAATATAAAAGATTGGGTAGCACTAGAATCAATCAAACATTTTGCATTAGAATTTTGGATGAGGATGATACTTATAATGGCCGTGTACGAATTGCAAGCCTCTTGCTAGTTTAAGGCGAAGACTCAACCTTTGCCCCTGTTCTTCATTGCCGGTGCATTCCCAACCGCTGGCCCCTTATCCTTGGCTCTTTGCCCTTATGATTGGAATGTCTAGATTGTGAAGGTGTTATGTTTGCATTCCCTTGATTCCTCCTCTGAGGACAATCCTTAATGAAGTGTCCCATTTGCCCACACTTAAGACATGCACCAGTTTCTTTTCAGCAAATTCCAAAATGTTTCTTTCCACATTTGCCATAAGTGGGGACTTCCTACCTAGCTTGACCATTCCACTGTCCAAATGATGAAAATTCCTTCCTTGGGCCTCCTCCTCCTCTATGTTGTCCCACATGACCTTTATTCCTATACTTTCCCTTATGGTCCCATTCAGCTCATTCGACTCTCTCTGCCTTGCATCTCTTCTCCATTATCTTGGCCTTATTTATAAGCTTGGCCAAAGTTAAGAACTCTGTTGTTGCCAACAAATTGAATAGAGGTGTGATCAACCCTATTAGAAAGTAATTAATGCAGCTAGCTTTAGTAGGAATGATGTTGATGGCAAACCAGCTAAGTCGATTAAATTCCTTAGCATAATCTGATATGGACATCCCCGGCTTTTGCTTCAATTGCTCAAGCTGCAAGGCTCTATCTTACCTTTCTCCTTCTGGCAAGAACTGATCCATTACTTCCTACTTAAACTCTACCCACATAGGTGGTTCTGCTTGGTAAAGCCATTGTAACAACCCACAACTAAACTAGAAATTTTCACGATAAATTGCTAGATTTAGAACTATTAAGGTTAAGTGTGTGCTTTCATGAAAATGAGTAATCTATGTGATTGATGAGCATGTGGCATATTAAATTAATTTTAATATGCATAATAGGAGTTATTATTATGAAATAAATGATTTACATGAAGTGCATTTGCATAAAATAATTTATTTTAAATAAAATAAATTTTCATGCATAGAGACAATTTTTAAGCATAAAATGATTTTATGAGTACTTTAAAATCATTTTTAAGATAAATATTTTGGGGGAAATGTTACAGAAATAATAAGAAAAATATTTTTATTTTAATTACTCATAATCAGCCCCTAATTTAAATAAAAAGCCTAAATATATAAAAGCCCACTAACCAAAAACCCTTCTAACATAGTCATTAAGGGTATTAGTGGAAAATTGCCCAAAACCCTAATATATAATGTAAAATTCAGCCAGCCTAGGGTTTCCAGTAGCCATCACTCTAATTTTTTGTATCTTGATAGAAAAATTCTCTCAAAAAATTTCTCTCAATCGAAATTAAGAAAATACCTTTCAATTTTGCGATTTCTTGAGCGTGATCATAAATTTTCCTTCTCTTTCAATTCCTAAACTGATTTCTATGAAATAAATTATGAGAAAATTATTTTGAATAAATTGTTTACTAATTTTTATAGATTTAATTCTATTTGGTGAGTTTTTAGGAGAGAAAATCTATTTTCTGCCGAAAACACAAATCTTTCCATAAGATTTCTCCAAAGGTGAATCCTATAACTTAAAATCACAATTTTTATGCTTGAACATTACTAGAGGGAGATGATTTGTGCTTTATTGTTTTCTAAACTGATATTTGATTTATTTTGATGAAAAATATTGGATTAAATTATATTTTTGCATATTTCTATGGTGATCGAAAAGTTTCAAAAAACAAAGGAATTCAAGGCTTTTGTGCTACAACTTAGAAGCTGGAAAATTCAATTATTAAATTAACATGTGGCTGCCAGTTTGTGTGAGGAAGAATTATAATATGATATTTGTTTTGTTTAGATAAAAATAATGTTTTAAATCATGTGTTTTCATATTGCTATAATGAACAGAAAGCGTGAAAACTCATGATTTTCACCTAAGTCTTAAAACTTGGAATACTTTTGTATAAATATTATCTATGGCTACTAAATCATGCATGATCATGTCCTAAACTGAAATTTTCTATGATTAAATGAAAAATAATGGTTTAAACCACCTATTTGCATATTTCTGTAATGACCGAAAAATACCGAAAATAAGAAAACTCATGGTTTTGTATCTTATAACCCAAAAGTTGAATTTTCATGTATGAGAAATACCATGTATGGCCGATTCATGTGAATTAAAATTCTAAAATGATTTTTGTTGTGTGTACGTGAAAAATCTTTGTTCAAACCATGTTTTTACATATTACTTAAATAGATGGAAAGTGCGAAAAGAAAGAAAAATTTAGTTTTCCTTTTAGTGATACATTTGGCCTACATCAATATTTTTATCCCAACGTCTATAATTTTTGTGTAATGTATTTTGATGATTATTGACATGTATGTATGTATGATAAATGATAAAATTGCATGTTAGTTAAAGGTATGACCCTAGACAAGCTTAAGGGCATTTTGGTATACTTAAGGCATACTTAAGGTATCTTAATCATATACTGTGATTGGAATGTAAATATGATTGGGAATTACGAAACTAGATGTTATGATGAATTGATAATGAATACATGGTTTTGAGTTGATGAAGTGAAAATTCAATAAAAGGATCATAAGAGTTAAGCATGACACTTGAAAGGTTAATTCTTAAGTTGACATGTATGGAAGTGTAAAGTGTATTAAGATGATTGTTAAAGTGAATTGATATTGAGGTAATAATATTGTGATGACCTTATAAAGGTATCGACAGATTGTAATGTATTTTCATATGAGCCTATAAGGCCTAAGTGTGCAAGACTTTTAAATTCAATATGTTATGTGCAACTGATGAGTAAACTTATAAGTGCAACTCTAAGTGTATGTGTATGCTATATTGCATGGGGTAGTTATAGGATAGGAGCATCATGAGTAAATAAATACTAAGTATTAAATTAAATAATTGTGTTAGAGTTTGAGGAGCTTTAGAAGTGCAAAGGGGCTACGTGAATTAGGAGCAAAGGAACCACAAGGTGATTAAACACTGTAATCTTGCTTCAAGTTTGAGTAGTTTTTTGTTATGTTACAAATATGTGATATCATATTATATGAGCCTTTGATATTCTTGAAACCGAAGTTCTTTCTATTCTAAAATGAAACTATATAATTTCCTTATTAAGCTTGGGCTGCCAAAGGATAATTAGTCCAAAACCCTTTTTTTGTTATTATCCAATGATAATTTCTTGTGATTATTGCCCTAATTTATATTCTTTTTGGAACTACATTATCATTGTATCTTTTGTTCGAAAGTTAAACCACTATTATTATTGGGATACTTGTTATTGTTGCCTTTTATGTGATATTGTTATTTGTGATTACCATTAGCTCTAGCTATGGTACCTTTAACCCTTTATGCAGAATCCTTGTGCTGATGTGGGTAATCATCAAAACCTATGCACACTATCTTAACCTGATCAATAGGGGTAGTATATCCACCTCAGCTAGAAAGGGGTAGTTCTAGCTATGGGGCTTGATTAGCTTCATGCCTTCTATGTGATAGGAGTTGGAATTTGGTATAAGGCCACCTCTCCTCAATGTGTTCAAGTGATAGAGCAATAGCCTTCATTCAATATGTATTATAAGTGTGATTTATGCAAACTTGCCAAATTGAACCCTTGCTAAATTGCAATTTGATTCATGAATTATAAATCATGAACTATGTGTAAAAGCTTTGTGTTTCCTTTCAAAGGAATATGTGATAATGTATGCTTTATCGTTTACTCATTAAGATCATCTTTCTCACCCCTTTCCTTGTGTGGTTCCAGGTGAGCAAATGTGAAGAGCCAAGGTGATGGCTTAAGCATTCTACTTCACTTGGGGGATTCCTTATCAAAGTCATTAATAATACCACCTTATGAAGTGTTATTATTAGATGCTCCAGGAATATTGATTGATGCTTATTTTGAGATAATATTTTTCCTAAGTTTCTAAATGGGATATGAATATTATTCTCCTTATGGATTTTATGTGAAATGTTTAAATATAGTCTTCCACTGTTAAAGGTATTCATTTAAATGTTTTAAATGAGTTATTGTAAGAGGTTTGGTATGATCCTAGGCATAATTTGTATATGTGTAAGTGGGTTCTACGGGCATGGTGACCTTATGTCTCTCCATGTTCTAAGACCGTCATATCTCTAAAGATGGGATGTGACAAAGTTAATATTAGAGCCATAGGTTTAACCTTTGTTGCCATTTGACTTGTATCAAGTTGGTATCAGAGTCGTAGTTTTTTTTTTTTTTTAAGTCTAGTTTAGGCTTATTTTATATGAGTTGTTTAAGTGTAATCCTAGAGCATCAGAATTTTCTTGTCATGTCACTTGCAGTCTATCGTTAGCATAGTTTTGCGAAATCCTAGTAGATTTTAGTAACCCTTGTTATTGTTTGGTTGCCTCATGATTCATTTGACAGATGACCAAGAAGATTACACCTCCTCAAGGACCACGAGCTAGAGCACCCTGTGTGACCTATAAGAGGAGTTGGCCGAAAATGTTTGAGAGAGTCGTATATATGATTCGCCCCACAAAGGAGGAGACCCCTGACGAAGAGGAGGACCCTGAGGAGTGCTTAAATCTTGATTTAGGTTTATTGTAAGATACAAAAATTAGAGGATAACTATTCATACTTGAAGGAGGAAAACCAATGTCTTAAGTTTATGATTCATGCCCTGAGGGATGATGTGGAGCAACTCAAATAAGAGATTGTTGAGCATGGAGGAGACTACTCACCAGCGAGGTCTGTGTCTTCAACTAGTCACCATCAAGATGGAGATCTTCTTTGTTACCGATGTGGTAGCAGTGGCCATGTTGCTCTTGATTGCCATAGTGGTGGACTCATAAGGGCTAGAATGAGTAGATGGTGATGGTTGACGTAACAGCATAGCACTTTATATGATATGAATGATTTTCCCTTGGATTGCCTAGTTACTTAGTATGAGATGATTTCTTTTATTATTATGATATGATTAACTCACCATGATAGGAGGTTATTTTCATATTGTGAGATATACGCTATTTGATTATGATATGTGATATGTGCAAAACTATGTGATATATATATATATATATATATATATATATATATATATATATATATATATATATATATGACATGTGCTTAAAGATGCAATATGATAAATGCATGATGATTTAAGCTAGTATAATGATGGGATTAAATGGGTTAGGTTAGGGGATTGGTACTAAATTCCCTTATCATGATAGATAGAATGCCTCTCAAGAATATTCGCATAGTTGGTCAATCTATTAGGGCTAATGAAAATGTCATGTCGGACACTGCATCGAATGCTGCCTCAACACCTGTACAATCAAGAGAAAGATCCAACTCGAGGGCACTGACTATAGGCTCTAGTGAGCAAGCATCTTCGTAAGAGGTGCATGCCATAAATAAAGAAATGAGGGACTTGCGTAAGGAACTAGACGAGCTACACGCTCAAAGGCGGGAAGCATCGCCAAATCTAGAAGGGAATGGAGTTTCGCCACCTGTGGTAGTGACACTTACTCAGAGAGAGAGGAAGCAATTACCTAAGAAGGGATGACCGTAGCAGAGTTTAAAAAGCTGCAACTGCCTACCTTTTGTAATGAGGAAGGAGATGACCTGCATGAATTTTTGGATGAAATGAATAAGCTAGTCCATCATTTATCTTGCTCAGATGCCCGACTGATCGAGCTAGTAAGACTCCAACTCAAGAAGGAAGCTTGGTATTGGTACGAGAGAAGTATTGAAGAACGGCTTTATGGGAAAGAACTACCTATGTGAGCAGAGTTTAAGCAATAAGTAATGGATCAATTCTTGCCAGAAAGAGAAAGGTAAGATAAAGCATTATGGTTCGAGCAACTGAAGCAAAAGCCAGGGATGTCCGTATTAGATTATGCTAAGGAGTTTAATCGACTTAGCCAATTTGCCATCAATATAATTCCTACTGAAGCTAGCCACATCAATCATTTCCTGAGAGGACTGATCACACCTTTATTCAATTCATTGGTAGCAACAGAGTTTCCAACATTGGCCAAACTCATAGATAAGGCCAAGATAATAAAGAAAAGGTACAAGGTGGAGAGAGCCGAATGAGTTAAACAAGACTAGAAAGGAAAGCATAGGAACAAAGGTCATGGGAGATAGCATGGAAGTGGAGGAGGCCCAAGGAAGGAATTTTCATCCATTGGACAACGGAACAATCAAACTAAGCAAGAACTTCCCACTTGCGGTAAATGTGGAAAGAAACATCCTAGAATTTCCAAAATGATTCTGGTGCATGCCTTAAGTGTGGACAAATGGGGCACTTCATAAAGGACTACCCTCAGATGAGGAGTCAAGGGAATGGGACCACAGCACGACCACCATCTAGATCATTCTAATCGCAAGGACAAACAATCAAGGATAAGGGGATAGCTATTGGGAATACATCGATGATAGAGAATAAGGGCAAGGGATGAGTCTTTGCTTTAAATTAGCAAGAGGCTTGCAATTCACACACGGCCATCACAGGTATCATCTTCATCCAAAGTTCTAGTGCAAAATGTTTGATTGATTCTAGTGCCACCCATTCTTTTATGTCACCTTATTTTGCTAAGTATCTGGGTAAAGATAAGGAATTGATGAGTGAACCTTTAGTAATATCAACTCCTTTAGGGGAAGTGATGGAAGTAAGGTATGGGTATAAGGGTTGTGATGTAGATATTAATAGACAAAAACTTTTGGTAGTATTGCTAGAATTGGATGTACTAGAATTTGATGTGATATTAGGGATGGACTGGTTATATGATCATGGAGCTTGTATCGACTGTAGAAAGAAACTTGTCGAGTTTTGAACTAAGGATGGGAAGGAGTTTGTGTACCAAGGAGATAGGAATAAGAGTCCTCTGAGCTTGATATCGGCCTTAGGAGCGAGATAGATGTTAAGGAAAGGGTGCCAAGCGTACCTAGCTCATGTAATCAATACTAACAAGGAGGCCGCCATTCAAGATGAGAGCATTCCAATGGTGGATGAGTTCATGAATGTTTTTTCAAAAGATTTACCCAGATTACCACCTGATCGTGAGATCGAGTTCAACATTGAACTATTACCTAGTACGCAACCTATATTGATATCGCCATATCATATGGCACCAATGGAGTTGAAAGAATTAAAGATGCAATTGTATGATCTACTTGGCAAGGGTTTTATCCGACCAAGCAATTCGCCATAGGGTGCTCTAGTGCTATTTATAAAGAAGAAGGATGGCTCATTTCGAATGTGCATTAATTATCATCAACTTAACAAAGTCACTGTGAAAAATAAGTACCTGATGCCAAGGATCAATGATCTTTTTGATCAATTGCAAGGAGCTGGTCACTTTTCCAAGATCGACTTAAGGTCTAGTTATCATCAACTAAAGATCCATGGAGAAGGCATCTGCAAGACTGCCTTTCATACTAGATATGGACATTATGAGTTCATGGTTTTGCCATTCGAACTGACAAATGCTCTTGCTGTTTTCATGAATTTGATGAATCAGGTATTTAGACCATTCCTTGACAAGTTCATGATTGTGTTCATTGATGACATCCTAATTTACTCAAAGAATAAAGAAGAACATGAAGAATATTTGAGGATCGTGCTGCAAACACTACGTAATCACCAACTCTACACTAAGTTATCCAAGTGTGAGTTTTGGATGGAGTCTATCAATTTTCTTGGACATGTAGTAAGTAAGGAAGGGATTCAAGTTGATCCTAAGAAAGTTGAAGCGGTGGCAAATTAGCCAAGGCCTACAATAGTTTTAGAAGTATAGAGTTTCTTGAGCATGGCTGGGTATTATCATAGATTTGTATAGGACTTTTCTTAGATAGTGGTTCTGTCGACCAAGCTTATTAGAAAGCAAGTTAAGTTCAATTGGGAAAAGTCTTATGAGAAAAGTTTTCAGAAGCTCAAGAAGTGTTTGGTATCGGCTCTAGTTTTGACATTACCAGAAGGAGAAGAATGGTTCACTGTCTATTGCGATGCTTTGAAAGTAGGACTTGGGTGTGTCTTGATGGAAAATGGTAAAGTCATCGCCTATGCATCACAAAAACTAAAGAGGCATGAAGTGAATTACCCTACTCACAATTTAGAATTAGCCACAGTAGTGTTCACTCTAAAGATCTAGAGACATTACATGTATGGGATGAAGTGTGAGATCTACACAGATCATAAGAGTCTTCAATACATCTTGAGCCAAAAAGACCTCAACCTGAGGCAAAGGAGATGGATTGAACTGGTGAAGGATTATGATTGTCAGATTCTCTATCATCTTAGGAAGGCAAATGTAGTGGCTGATGCCTGAGTCAGAAATCGATGGGAAGCTTAGCCCATATGGATATGCAAAAGAGGCTAATCGTGAAGGAATTAAAAAAGTTGTTAAATCAAGGATTGAAGGTAGAGATTAGAGAATCAAAAGTTTTATTGGCTCATTTTCAAGTAAGGTCTAAGTTAATGGAAGAAATAAAGGATTCACAAGATAGGGACTCACAC
Organism: Reutealis trisperma; assembly: GCA_947687605.1. Taxonomy (NCBI): domain Eukaryota; kingdom Viridiplantae; phylum Streptophyta; class Magnoliopsida; order Malpighiales; family Euphorbiaceae; genus Reutealis; species Reutealis trisperma. Next base: position 255,571 of record CANTUT010000017.1, on the reverse strand, counting down.
ATGGTGAAGATGAAAGATGAGACGAAAGAAGGAAGGAACTCTGAGTTTGAAGTGGTCAATGGAATTCTAAAGTGCAAGAATAGAGTATGCTTGCCTGATGTGGATGGATTAAGGGAAATGATACTAAAGGAGGCTCATCAGACACCTTACTGTGCTCATCCTATAACTACCAAGATGTACCATGATGTGAAAGCTAACTATTGGTGGCCTAGACTGAAGAAAGATATGGCTAAGTTTGCAATATCCTGCCTAACTTGCCAGCAAGTAAAGTATGAACATTAGCGACCCTCAAGATTGCTACAAGAAATTTGACTACTTGAATGGAAGTAGGAGTGCATCATTATGGACTTTGTAATTGGTTTGCCTATAACCTCTAAAGGATATGACTCTATATGGGTCATAGTAGACCAACTGACAAAATTTGCTCATTTTTTAGGAGTTAAGACCACATATTACGCAGCTTAGTATGTGCAATTATATGTAAATGAGATTGTGAAACTACACGGAGTGCCAATGTCCATCATCTCATATCGAGGAACTCAATTCACCTTAAGGTTCTGGCAGAAGTTGCAAGAAGCGTTAGGAACACAACTAGATTTTAGTACGGCATTTCATCCTCAAATGGATGGACAGTCTAAGAGGATAATTCAAACACTAAAAGATATGCTATGGATATGTGTACTAGAATTTGGTGGTAGCTAGGATAAGTATCTACCCTTAATTGAACTCGCTTACAACAATAGTTATCATTCGTCAATCAAAATGGCACCATATGAAGCATTGAATGGGAGAAAGTGTCATTCTCTAGTTTATTGGATTGAACCTACTGACAAACATATGGAGATGCCAAAGTTGCTTAAGGAAACTACTGAGAAAGTACCTTTGATTTAAGAGTGATTGAAAACAGCCTTCAGTTGGCAAAAGAGTTATGCAGATCCTAAGCGAAAAGACATCCACTTTGTCGTGGGACTCACCTAGGCTAAATTAATCAATAGAAAATAGTAATTACTTAGTTTAAAATAATTTTCTCATGATTAGTTTAAAAAAATCAAATAGTAATTTGAAAGAATAGAAAAACTTAAGAAAACGATCGAGAAATCGTAAGGTTTGAAGGTATCTTGTGGATTTCAGTTGAGAGATTATTTTTTGAGAGAATTTTCAATTGGAAATATGAAGAATAACATAATGGTGGCTACTACTATTAGGGTAGGCAAAAATTTTCTATTTATATTTAGGATTTTGGGTAATGTCCAAGTTTACTCTTAATGAGCTAGGTTAGGAGTATTTTGGTATAGTGAGCTTTTGGGAAATCGGGCCTTTTATTTAATTTATGGGCTGATTATAAGTAAATAAAAATAAAAAATTTTTCTTATTATTTTTATTAAAATTTTCCCCAAAATATTTATTTAAAAATGCTCATAAAAATTATTTTATACTTAAAAATCGTTTTATGCATGAAAATTCAATTTATGTGAAATAAATTATTTTATACTTATACACTTCATATAAATCACTTATTTCACCATAATAATTCATATTATACATATTAGACCTAATTTAACATGCCACATACTTATCAATCACACAACCCATGAATTTCTATAAAAGCACATATTTTGACATAATAGCTCTAAATTCAAGAAATTAATCACGAAACTCCTATGATAAATGTAGGTTGTTACATTGAGTTTCTTATCAAGCTATTCTTATTGTTTAGTTTTACTTAAGTACGTTAAAGAGTATAAGATTTGAGTAAGCTCCTTCACTTTTTAGGCATTTAAATTGTCATTATAACATTAGACAAGGAGGTATCTATTTCCTTAATCATCTTATTTAATCACATTATCTCTTTATCTAACAGATTTCTCATTTCCTAACTTCCATATCTAATGGCAAATATTATTTATATTCCAATTTAAAGGCATTGTCCCAATCAAATTTATACCATTATTCATCATATTAGAGTTTAACATTTAAATTAACATTTCAAGTCATGCTCTCACTATAGCAAGATGTTTTCACTTCATAGTGTTCCTTACTACAATGATAATTATAGCTTTAAATGTAACATTCATATTTCTATAATTCATATTCTTCTTAAGAATTACCATGTCATACTTACATATTTCTTTATGCACTTCATATCAAATCATTCATTCCTTAACAATTTTACATTCTCTTTTCTTTAAGTTTAATTTACTTGGAGCATGCACCATTCTCAATAAAATCCCATCAATACTATTCTCTAGTACTCTTTCATACTCTTTAAATTTTACAACACTCTTAAACATTTGCACTTCTTATTCTTACTTAACATTAAAAACATCATTTTAATCAATCGATTGTATTACATAGAATAAATAATCCATTAGGACTAGTCCCAATTGCAATACTTTATTGGCTAATTTTTCTTTCCATATTCAAGTGTTTATCCTATTTAAGCTAACTTTCTCTATCATTCATTTGTCTCTATAATTTTTCCCTACTTACCTTTCTATAATCTTATCCGTATCAATAAAGTCTTTATCCAAATTACCTTATTCCTTATGTTACATTCTCTTTAACCCTTATAATTTCCTTTACCCATGATTTCCTATGTTTTCCACCTTAAAACTTAATCCATTTCACACTTACTTTGTTTAGTTACTTTCAAAGTTTACCATTTCTTATGGCATCTATTTTAACTTATTCAATTCTATTTCATCATTAACTCAATTTCGTCATAAGATAATTCTCTTGAATGGGGTTTGTCTAATTAGTCAGCTTCAAAAACTCCTTTATGTCATAACTTTTGCTTTTTTAATTCTTTTAATTCTATACTTCATTATATCTAGTATTTCCTTATATATTTTTTGCCTTAGTATTTACTATTTTACCTTTCCACATCACACTTACTTTACTTGACCACACTCAATTTGTTTTTCAAACTAACATAAATTCTCCAATTTCATTTCTATCTTATTCTATAGGTATTCTTCCCATTGTGAACTCATTCTTGATAAAAGGAATCTTGTCCAAAATCAATCCATTTACTTATACTAATTTATTCTTAGCTTACATTAATCCTTTATAAGTCAAACCTTCCTTAACTCCTTACTTTCTTTTTAAAGATTGTTCCTCAATCATATACACCTTTGAGAAATTGACAATTCAATGCAAATATCCTTTTGGAATAATTTACAATTGAATCATGTTCTGCATTGGTCATTCACTGACTTTATGGTTTTATCTCATTAGTATGTTCAGGAACTTCTTGGGAGGTCACCCATCTGTATATTTTTCCCTAGTCTAGCACATTTGACTTTAAGGTTTTTCTTAAACTTCCTAGCTACATATATATAAATGCTTTTCTAAAAAGTCGCATTAACACATACATGATTGATCGCTTCCGTCTTTGAATACAAAGTGATCTTCTTTTAGATCATACTAGATTAATATTCTTCCTTTGACTATACTTAATATTTACATAAGTAATAGAGAAATCCTTCCCTTTCTTGTTGTTCTAGTCTATAAGATAGCATCTAAGCCACAACTTAATAATATCATTCATTTAGTTCTTGTTGTATACTTTTATATTTATAAAATGTAACTAATTTATTTCATTGTCATACTGATCATCACTAAACATCATTTGTCCTTTTATGGCATAAATCATAGATATTGTTTAACAATTTGATATAATTTCACATATCAAACCATTGTCACATGTAAGCATTTCATATAGCACAACATTATACACACTCTTCTTTGATCTAAGTTAGATCACAACTTAGTCAACTTCTCTTTTTGATCTTGACATGCCAAATTTAGAGTTATTCAATATGTTTTTAGGTGTTTATTCCATAGGTATATTTCATTAAAAGATCATTATTTCAAAAGATTCAAAAGTTGCTTAAGTCATGAAATGAGCCTTTGAATGACAAGCGCTGCACAATTTTCACAACTGCGACCTATTATCACGACTATAATCCAAACAGTCATGATAGTGACTAATTTATGGGACAAAACATCGAATTGGACCTTAAGACATAGTGTTTTTTATGACTTACGTCACGACTGCGACTTAAAGGGTGATAGGGAATCATGACCGTGATAAAGGGATCTCAATTGCGACTTAGACAAAGCAAATTGTAGCTCTAATAGATAATGAACATCATCTTTTTGCATTGGTAAACTTTGAAAAGCCATAATTTTCAGCTACGGATGAGTTATAGGGCTCATAATATATTAAATCAAAGTTCATTTAGAGACCTATATTCATGTTGGTTTATCCAACACTGCCCATTTTTGGGCCTAAATTCGACCATTTTAAGCTATTTCGGAGGCTTTAAAGTTTTTTTTTTTTTGTTCACTATCCTAAGCCCCTCTCACTATTATTATACAACTTGCCTTACGATATCTCATATTCTAAGCATTGCATATATTATAGCATATGTAAGGGTAAAAATATTCATGTCTCTATTCACATTACATGAACTTTTCATAAATTACATTTAAGTTTTTCTCTTAGTAACATCTAGTTAACAATTGTCACATACATACATTATAAGTGTAAAGAATCTAATATACCTTCATCATTATTCACACTTTGTAAATATTTTTCAAAACATCAATTGTAGTAAACCATATCAATAATTGATAGTTAATTATAATAAGAAATTTATTCCTAATAAAACATATATACATATTCATTTATACACTTTAACACATATGCAGTCATTTTCTCGTATACACGTTTTATCCTTATCATCCCATTTCCATAGCACATAGCTCAGTCACATATATCAATCATATCACATTATTATTTCTTTTTCCATAGTCATTACACACATATCATACATCAAACTAAAAGCATTAAGTTTTTATAAGTAGCACGGATCTAGACTTAACGATAGACTTTGAATGACAAGAAGAAATTCTTATGCTCTATGGTTTAACCTTTAACTCATAATATTTATAAAGTTTAGAGTATACTTAAACCTTTGCTTTGATACCAACTATGTCACGACTCACTTGTTAAGCCATGATGGTCCTAGGCCATTCACTTGTTAAGCCATGATGGTCCTAGGCCATAAGGAGATGTAAGGTAACTTAAACCCATAGAACCCTATTTCATTTATTATTCCTTACCATTTACTATGTTGAATCTTATCCTAAGGTCAGAATCCAATTCCTTACTACCAACTACTATTTGTCATTTTATATATATACCCAAATGCTCATTAATATCATTTTCATATTTATCTCATTTTACAAATGTTCATTTCTAATTACACTAACACAAATGTAATTATAGTACAGTTTTTAGTATATATTAATCCTATAACACACTAGTGCTAAACTTTTGGTAACCATAGAGCTCTAAAACAGTGTTCTTTGTAATCATATAACTTAACATCATACACTCAAAATTAGCAGAGCAACTTCTAAGTGGAAGGACAAGGCTTGGAATTTACCTTGCTGACTCATAAAACTTACGAAACGATCGCAAAATCGCAAAGTTTGAAGGTATTTTGTGAATTTCAGTTGAGAGATTATTTTAGGCAAAATTTTTCTACAAAAATTCTAAAGAATAATAGAGTGGAGGCTGTGTAAACTAGTGCAGGCCAAATTTGACATTAAATACTAGGGTTTGGGTGCAATTTCGAAGTTTACCCTTAATGAGCTAGGTTAAGAGTATTTTGGTGTAATGGGCTTTTGGGTATTTGGGCTATTTAATTAATTTTGGAGCTAATTATAGGTAATTAAAAATAAAATATTTTTCTTATTATTTTCATCAAAATTTTCCCCAAAACCTTTATTTATAAATACTCATAAAATTATTTTATGCTTAAAAATCATCTTTTTACATGAAAAATTCATTTTATGTAAAATAAATTATTTTATACTAATGCACTTCATATAAATCATTTGTTCCACAATAATAATTCATATTTGGCATATTAAAGTTAACTTAACATGCCACATACTCATAAATAACATAGCACATAGATTCCCATAAAAGTACACACTTAGCCTTAATAGTTCTAAGTTAAGCAAATTGGTCATGAAAACTCGTAGGGTGGGTGTGGGTTATTATAATGGCAACAGAACATGGGATGGATTTGACATATATTTTCTTAACATTGAGATGTGGAAAATTAGGAGCACAAGCACCATAGTTGGGGGGTAAGGCAAGTTTATAAGACACTTTCGTAACCTTATCTAAGATTTTGAAAGGCCCAACGAACTCAGGCGATAGCTTTCTTCTCTTGCCAAATCTCATGACACCTTTCATTGGGGAGACCTTCAAGAAGACGTGATCTCTCATGGTAAAATGTATGTCCTTTCTCTTAGGGTCTGTATAGTTCTTTTGTAGACTAAAGGCCGTCTATAATCGATCTTGAATTAGAGGTACCTTCTCGATAGTCTCCTTAAGCAACTCTAGCATCTCTACACACTTATCTCTAAGCTCAACCCAACAAACTAGAGAATAACATTTCCTCCCATACCATGCTCTATATGGTGCCATGCCGATGGATGAATGGTAACTATTGTTATAGGCGAACTTGATCTAGGGTAGGTACTTATCCTAGCTACCACTGAAGTCCTGGACACATATTCTTAACATATCCTCAAGTGTTTGAATTATCCCTTTAGATTGTCCATCTATTTGAGGGTGAAATGCCATACTAAAGTCCAATTGCGTTCACAATGCTTCTTATAACTTTTGCCAAAACCTCGAGGTGAACTGAGTGCCTCGATCCAAGATGATATAAATCGATACTCTGTGCAATTTCACAATCTCGTCAATGTATAGTTATGCAAATTAAGCTGTAGAGTACGTGGTCTTAACTTCCAGAAAATGAGTAAACTTTGTTAGTCAATCCACTATGACCCATATAGATTCATAACCTTTAGAGGTTCTATGTAACCTAACTACAAAATCCATCATGATGCGCTCCCACTTCCACTCAGATAACTCAATCTCTTGCAATAGTCAAAAGGGTCATTGATGCTCATACTTGACTTGTTAGCAAGTTAGGTATGATGCCACAAACTTAGCCATATCCTTTTTTAGTCTAGGCCACCAATAGTTAGCTCTCACATTGTGATACATCTTAGTAGTTCCAGGATGAACACAGTAAGGTGTCTGATGTGCTTCCTTCAATATCCTCTCTTTTAATCTGTTGACATCAGGCACACATACTCTTTTTCCACACCCATCAACCACTTTGAATTCAAGGTTCTTTCCTTGCTCTGTTTTATCCCTTAACTTAACTAAGTGTGGGTCCTTATCTTGTAAAGCCTTTATCTCCTCTACTAGCTTTGACTTCACTTAAAAATGAGCCACTAAAGCTCGCAATTCTCTAACCTCCAACTCTAAGCCCTGACTAAACAATCCCTTTAACTCCTTCATGATCAGCCTTTTTCACATGGTCATATGTGCTAGTCTTCCCATCGATTTCTAACTCAAGGCATCTGCCATCATGTTCGCCTTTTTGGGATGGTAAAGAATCTGGTAGTCATAGTCTTTTAATAGTTCAACTCATCTCCTCTTGTAACAAGCCACACCTACCCTAGGAGTTTTCAAGACCAATTTGCTTGACTTAGAACTATTAACACTAAATGTATGCTTTTATGGGAAATATTTTTGCTATGTGATTGATGAGTATGTGGCATGTTAAATTAATTTTAATATGTATAAAATGACTTATTACTGTGAAATAAATGATTTATATGAAGTATATTAGCATAAAAAAAATTATTTTAAATAAAATGAATTTTCATACATAAAGGCAATTTTTAAGCATAAAATAATTTTATGAGTATTTTAAAATAATTTTTAAAATAAATATTTTGGGGAAAATATTACAGAAATAATAAGAAAAATACTCTTTTTATTTTTAATTATAATCAGCTGAAAATTTAAATAAAAATCCCAAATACCCAAAAGCCCACTACACTAAAATCCTTCTAACCTAATTCATTAAGGGTATTAGTGGAAATTGCACCCAAACCCTAATATATATTGTAAAATTCGGCCAGCCTAGGGTTCCAGCAGCCATCACTTTATTTTTTCTGTATCTTGGCATAAAAAATCTCTCAAAATATTTCTCTTTACTAAAATTAAAAAAACACCTTTCAGTTTTGCGATTTCTTGACTGTAAACGTAAGTTTTTCTTCTCTTTCAATTTCTAAACTAATTTCTATGAAATCAATTATGGGAAAATTATTCGAACTGGTTGATTACTGATTTTTACAGATTTAAATCAGTTTGGGTGAGTTTTTGGGAGAGAAAATATATTTTCTACTGAAAATACAAATCTTTCCGCAAGATTTCTCCAAAGGTGAATTCTATAACTTAAAATCACAATTTTTATGCATAAACATCGCTAGAGGGGGGCAATTGGTGCTTTATTGTTTTCTAAACTGATTTTTTATTTGTTTGAATGAAAAATATTAGATTAAATAATATTTCTGCATATTTCTGTGATGACCGAAAAGTTTCAAAAAATAAAAGAATTCAAGATTTTTGTGCTAGAACTTAGAAGTCGGAAAATTCCATTACTAAATTAATATGTGGTTGCTGATTTGTGTGAGAAAACATTCTAATATGATATTTGTTTTATTTAGGCAAAAAATAATGATTTGAATGATGTGTCTGTATATTGCTATAATGAACGAAAAGCGCAGAAAGCGTGAAAACTCATGATTTTTCACCTAAGCCTTAAAACTTGGAATTTTTTTGTATAAATACTATCTATGGCTGCCGAATAATACATGGACATGTTCTAAACTAATATTTTCTGAGATTGAATGAAGAATAATGGTTTAAACAACCTGTTTACATATTTTTTAAATGACCGAAAAATACCAAAAATAAGAAAACTGATGGTTTTGTACCCTATAACCCAAACGTTGAATTTTCATATGTGAGAGATATTATGTGTGGCTGATTCATATGAATTAATACTTTAAAATGATTTTATTATGTTTACATGAAAAATCTTGGTTCAAACCATGTTTTTACACATTTCTGAAATAGACAGAAAGTGCGAAAAAAAAGAGAATTTAAATTTTCCGTTGGTGATGCATTCGACCTACATTAATATTTTTGTCCCAATGTTTATAATTTTTATGTCATGTGTTTTGATGATTATTGATATATATGTATGTAAAATAAATGATAAAATTTCATGTTAGTTAAAGGTATGATCCTAGATAAGCTTAAAGGCATTTTGGTATACTTAAGATATCTTAACCTTATATTGTGATTAGAATGCAAATGTGATTGAGAAATTTGGAACTAAATGTTATGGCGACTTGATGATAAACACATGGTTATGAGTTGATGAAGTGACAATTTAATAAAAAGGATCATAAGAGTCAAGCATGACACTTGAAAGGTTAATCGTTAAGTTGACATGTATGGATGTGTAAGGTGTGTTAAGATGATTGTTAATGTGAATTGATATTGAGGTAATAATATTGTGATGACCTTAGAAAAGTATTGACATGATTGTAATGTGTTTTCATGTGAGCCTACAAGGCCTAACTATGCAAGACTTTTAAAGTCAATGTGTTATATGCAAGTGATGAGTACACCTATATGTGAACTCTAATTGTATATGTATGCTATATGTGCATGGGGTAGTTATGGGATAGAAGCATCATAAGTAAATAAATACTAAGTATTAAACTAAATATTATGTTAGAGTTTGAGGAGCTTTAGAAGTGCAAAGGGACTACGTATACTAGGAGCAAAGGAACCCCAAGGTGAGTAAACATCGTATTCATTCTACAAGTGTGAGTAAACATTGTATTCATGTTACAAGTGTAAGTAAACATCATATTCATTCTATAAGTGTGAGTAAATGTCATGTTCATGTTATAAGTGTGAACAACATTATGTTGTGTTATAAGAATGTGATATATTTTATGTAAGCCTTTGCGATCTTTGAAACCCAAGTTCTTTCTATTCTAAAATATTATTATATGATTTCTTTGACAAGCTTGGGTTGCCAAAGGACAATGGGTCCAAAACTATTTTGTCATCTAATGAGAATTTCTTGTGATTATTACCCTAACTTATATTCTTTCTGTAACTACACTATCATTGTCTTTTGTTCGAAAGTTAAACCACTATTGTTATTAGGATACATGTTATTGTTGCTTCATGTGATATTGTTATATGTCAATACCATTAGCTCTAGCTATGGTATCTTTAACCCTTTATGCAAAATCCTTGTGCCGATGCAAGTAATCACCAGAACCTGTGCATACGGTCTTAACCTGATGGATATAGGTAGTGTATCCACCTCAGCTAGAAAGGGGCGGTTCTAGCTGTGGAGCCTGATCAGCTTCATGCCTTATAAGTGATAGGAATAGGATTTTGGTATAAGGCCACCTCTCCTTAATAAGTTCGAGTGATAGAGCAATAGCCTTCACTCACTATAAGTTATAAGTGTGATTTCTGCAAACTTGCCAAATTAAACCTGTGCTAAATTATAACTTGATTCATGAATTATAAATCATGAGCCATGTGTATAAGCTATGTGTTTTCTTTTCAAAGGAATATGTGATAATGTATGTACTTTATCGTTTACTCATTAATATCATCTACCTTACCCCTTTTTCCTCATATGGTTCCAAGTGAGCAAATGTGAGAAGGCGAGGTGATAGCTCAAGCATTCTACTTTGCTTGGGGGATTCCTTGTCCAAGTTATTAATAATACTATTTTATGAAGTCTTGTCATTAGATGCTCTGGGAATGTTGATTGATACTCTTTTGAGATATATTATTTTTCTTATGGATTTTATGTGTAATGTTTAATTATAAACTTCCGCAATTAAAGGTATTCATCCATATGTCTTAAATGAGTTATTGTAAGAGGTTTGGTATAATCCTAGGCATGATTTGTTTGTGAGTAAGTGGGTTCTACAGGCGTGGGTGACCTTATGTCTCCCTATATTCTAGGACCGTCATATCTCTAAGGTTAGGATGTGACATCTCTACCTCGGGTTAAGGTCTCTTTGACTCAAGATGTATTATAAACTCTTATGATCCGTATAGATCTTGCACTTTGTCCTATACTTGTAATGTCTCCAGATCTTAAGAGCGAACACTATCGCAGCCAATTCCAAGTCATGAGTAGGGTAGTTCATTTCATGCTTCTTGAGTAGTTATGAAGCATAGGCAATGACTTTACCATTTTGCATTAGGATACATCTAAGTCCTACACTCAAGGCATCGTAATAAATTGTGAACCCTTCTTCACCTTCGAGTAATGCTAGAACTGGAGCTGATATCAAGCACTTCTTAAGCTTTTGAAAGCTCTCCTCATAGGACTCCTCCCAATTAAACTTAACATGTTTTCTTGTCAACTTCATCAATGTTGATGTTATCTTAGAGAAGTTTTGAATAAATCTATGATAATAGCCTGCCATACCCAAGAAACTTTAAACTTCATAAATTGTTATGGGTCGCGGCTAATTGGCTACCACATTAACCTTTTTAAGATCAACTTGAATTCCTTGCTTACTCACACTTAGATAACTTCGCATAGAGTTGGTGGTCTCACAATGTCTATAGCATGATCCTCAAATGCTCTTCATGTTCTTCTTTACTCTTAGAGTAAATCAAGATGTTGTTGATGAAAATGATCATGAACTTATCAAGGAATGGCCCGAATACTCGATTCATCAAGTCCATAAAAGCAGCAGGAGCATTTGTTAGCCTGAACGGTAGGACTGTGAACTCAAAATAATCGTATCTTGTACAAAAGCTAATCTTGCAGATGTCTTCTCCACAGATCTTTAGTTGATGATAGCCAGACCTCAAGTCGATCTTTGATAAGTAGCTAGCTCTTTGCAGTTGATAAAAAAGATCGTCTATCCTTTGAAAAGGATACTTATTCTTTTTGGTGACTTTGTTAAGCTGGCAATAATCAATGCACATCTAGAATGAGTGATCCCTTTTTTTCACAAACAACATTGGCGCACCCCATAGTACACTACTCGGCCGGATGAAACCCTTATCAAGTAGATCATACAGTTGTGCCTTTAATTCCTTTAACTGTACTAGCATCATGCAATATAGTGGTAACTATATGGTTGCATGCCCAGTAACAGCTTGATGCTGAACTTGATCTCATAATCCGGTGATATCCTAAGTAGATCCTTGGGAAAGATGTACATAAATTCATCCACTACTAGTATGCTCTTGCCTCGAGCTCTTGCCATGTCCTCTTATATGCCAGATGGGGTGCTCTCGATTGTGGTCTTTGAGCAAAGTTCATATATTAGTCATCTGGTAAAGGAATTATGAGGCACATAAGAAAAGAATAACAAAGAATACTATAGCTTATTAGGATTTTGAGAAACTAAACAAGCGATAGACAATAAGTGACATGATAGGAAAATTCCTATGCTCCAAGATTATACCTAACCAACCAATAAATTGACAAGTCTAAACTAGACTTTTAAAAACTACAGATCTGATACCACCTTTGTCACATCCTAACTTTAGAGATATGATGGCCCTAGAACATGGGGAGACATAAGGTCACCCATGCCTGTAGAACCCGCTTATACATATACAAATACTACCTAGGATCGTACCAATCCCAATGCATTAACTTAAATATCTAATAATATAGGAAACCTTAATATGCATAAGAATAGTTTAGTAAAACACTTGGGAAACATCTCATAAGAAAAATAACATTTAAAGTTTTAAGACAAATCATCAATAATTAATATCCTAAAAAATACACCCAGAGCGTCTCTGAATATCTCTTCATAACATAGGATTATTAAAGACTTTGACAAGGAATCCCTAAGTAAAGCAGAATGCTTGAGCCATCACCTTGCCTCCTCATATTGCTCACCTAGAACCACACAAGAAAACAAAGTGAGATAGATGATCTCAATGAGTAAACAATAGGGCTTATACAATAACACATATCCCTTAGAAGGTTTCATAGCTCATAGTTCATAATTTATTATTCATATTTTATGGCTTGCGATTTAACTAGGTTTACATAAATCAACCTATAACTCATAACATTTAGAGTGGAGGATGCTGCCTTGTCCTCTTGTAATATAATATAGAGTGAAGGCTGCTGCCTTATCTGCTCGTAACATAATATAGAGTGAAGGCTATTATCTTGTCCACTCGTAATATAATATAGAGTGAAGGCTACTGCCTTGTCCATTCATAATACAATATAGAGTCAAGGTAGCTGCCTTGTCCACACATAACTCATAACATATAAAGTGAAGGCTACTGCCATGTTCACACATAACTCATAACATAATTTATAACATATGAAGGTAACAGTAGCATTGAATGATACAATCATATGTAACATAACAATAATGGGAGTTTAGCTTTTTTAATAGAAGATCAACAATAGTGTAGTTCCAGAAAATATAAGTTAGGGCAATAATCGCAAAGGTATTATCATTGGATAATCAAAAATGGTTTTGGACCAATTATTTTTTGGCAACCCAAGCTAGAAAGAAATCATTAAAATAGAAAAGAACTTGGGTTTTAAGGTATCAAAAGTTCATAAAATATGATAGCTTACACATGTCACTTGAAACATAATGTTTACTCAAACTTGTAACATGAATACAGTTTTTACTCACCTTGTGATTCCTTTGCTCCTAGTACACATAGCATTTTTTGAACCTCTAAAAGTCCTCAAGTGCTAACATAATATTTAATTCAATACTTAGTATTTATTTAATCATGATGCTATCCTATCCCATAACTACTCCATGCACATATAACATTTACATATGCTTAGAGTTGCACATATAAGTGCACCTCATCGCTTGCACATACATGTTAACTTAAAAAGTTGCGTACACTTAGCCTTTATAGGCCTATATGAAAATACATTATAATTCATGTCAATACCTTTCTAAGGTCAACACAATATTATTATCTTAATATCAATTCACTTTAACAATCATCTTAGTACACTTAACACTTCCATAAATGTCAACTTAACAAATAACCTTTCAAGTGTCATGCTTATCTCTTATGTCCAATTCATTCAATCAATCTCTTTATCAATTTAAGACATTACTTCATTATCAAGTCATCGTATAACCTACTTCCATATTATCCAATGACATTCACATATTAATCACAGCATAAGGTTAAGATACCTTAAGTATACCTAATTGCCTCTAGCCTTGTCTATAATCATTCCTTCAACCAACATGTATTTAAATATTTATCATTCATACATACATGTCAATAATCAACAAAATACATTATATAAAAATTATAGACATTGGGATAAGAATCCCAATGTAGGCCGAATACCCCATTAAACAGAAAACCTAAATTTTCTTACTTTTTGCACTTTCCATCTATTATAGTAATATGCAGAAACATGGTTTAAACCAAGATTTTTCATGTAAACATAACAAAAATCCTTTTAGAATATGGACATGCAGGATTCGGCCCATATATAATTCCATATGTATGAAAATTTCCTACTTTATATTTCAGGATGAAAAGCAACGACTTTTCTTGTTTCCAGTACTTTTTGATCATTATAGCAATATGTATACATGTGGTTTAAACCGTTATTCTTCATTCAATCATAACCAAAATCATTTTAGATCGTGAATATATACAAATCAGCAGCCATAGACCAATCTTATGCGTAAAAATTCCAAGTTTAGGGTTTAGATAGAAAATCATTAGTTTTCAAGCTTTCCGCACTTTCCATTCATTGCTGTAATATGTAAACACATTATTTAAATCATTATTTTCATCCAAACAAATATCAATTTAGAACTCCATCATACTCAATTTGGCAGCCATATACACATGAAATCATAAAATTTTTCAAACTTTTAAGTTCTAGCATAAAAACCTTGAATTTTCTTGTTTTCTGAAACTTCTCGGTCATTACAGTAATATGCAGAAATATGTTTTAATTAAATATTTTTCATCTAAATAGATCAAAAATTCATTTTGAAAACAATTATATAGAAATTGCCCCCCTTGGTAGTGTTTATGCATGAAAATTTCAATTTTGAGTTGTAGGAATCACCTTTAGAGAAATCACATGGACAGGTTACTGCTTTTGGTAGAAAAATTAATTTTTCTCTCAAAAAGTCACCTAGCCTGAATTTTATCAGTAAAAATTGGGTTCAAAATAATTTTCCCATGATTATTTTCATAAAAATCAAATAGCAAATTGAAAGGAGAGAAAAAGCTTACGAAATGGTCATGAAATTGCAAAGTTTGAAGGTATTTTGTGAATTTCGATAGAGAAAATAATTTTGAGAGAGTTTTTCTATCAAAATAATAAAATAATAGAATGGTTGCTGCTAGAATGAAGGGCTGGCTGAATTTTTGATATTTATTTGTAGGATTTTGGGCAATTTTCAAGATTACCCTTAATGAGCTAGGTTATGAGTGTTTTAGTGTAGTGGTCTTTTAGGTATTTGGGCTTTTTACTTAATTTTGAAGCTGATTATAGGCAATTAAAAATAAATTTTTTTTTTATTATTTTTATTAACATTTCCCTTAAAATATTTATTTTAAAATATTTTAAAAATATTCATAAAAATTATTTTATGCTTACAAATCGCTTTTTTGCATGAAAATTTCTTTTATGAAATATAAATTATTTTCTGCTAATGCACTTCTTATAAATCATTTTTTTACAATAATAATTCATATTAGGCATGTTAAAATTAATTTAACATGCCACATACTCATAAATCACATCACACATGAATTTTCATAAAATCACATATTTTGTCACAACAACTTTAAATTCAAGCAATTTGTCACGAAAACTCCTAGGATTGGTGTGGGTTGTTACATTCTCCTCCCTTAAAAAAATTTATCCTCAAATTTTCAAATCTAACAGCATAACACACTCTGCTTAACTTCTCCACCACGCTCCTACTGCGCTCTTAAACACAATAGCTAACTACAATTAGCATATCGAATGCTGTAGGGCACATACTCACAATCTATCAAAAATCCCACTGATAAATCTTCCACTTAAACTACATCTATGCTAATCTCTTATTTGAACTAATCCTTAATAATTTTGTATCCCTTAACCTTAAACAAAAGTAATAGAACCTTTAATTTCACCTTCAATCGAATATAATCCCAAGCATTTCTTTTCCTCATATCTCTATTAATAGTAACATATATACTAATACCTTAATCACCACTTCCATTCATTATTTATCACATTAGTCATATAAGAATTCAAAAAATAATTCCAAATTAATAACTCCAATTGATACTTGATAATTCTCTTTCCATATTAACAATTATTACTTAATCTATTATATCCTCAATTAATATTTCGTGTTTAATACCTTGCTAACATTATAACTCCTACACTCCCATTATTCATCAATTAAAACATATTTAAACTTAACAAACATTCCTATATATATCATATCCCAATTGAACTTGAATTCTTTTATTTACAATCCCAAATAAACTTCTCATAACTATTTTAGACTTACTCTATAATATATACATCATTATCATGACCTAATTACCTAATGCCTTGTAATTTTTATACCTTTAGCTCGTAATATCATCTCACTTTAGGTTTTCCACTTACATCTTACAATAATTCACATTCCTAATCATTTAACTTATCCATATTAAAATAATAAACCTTATAATACCATTGCTATTCAATGAAATCTCTATATAACTCTTATATATTTTTAAATCTATGCCATTCTAGGTTATCTCAATAAAAATTCTTTCCATACTAAAGATCACTACCAAATTTTCTAGTAACCTCAATTGAACATTATTTTATCTAACACCTTAAAACATTTCTCATCCAGAGGACTCAAATCCCCTTCAGGTATAATCAAAACTATTAAATTTTCAAAACTGTATAGCATCATACTTACCCTTTTATCATCATTACAGGTCTAAGAATACTTATCCTTTTATGTCTTTCCCTCTTAAAAGAAATTCATCCTTGAATTTTAAATACTTATTTATTCTCAAAAGCTAGGGATGCTCCTGCCCTTGAGGTTTGGATGGTCTAGGTGGTGGAGGTTTTGAGGTCACACTTTCTGAATTTCCTTTCTATGGGTAGTCTTTCCAAAAGTGGCCCATCTGACCACATCTTAGACATACGTTAGAGACTTTTCAGCAAGCTCCAAGATGCTTCTTACCACACTAGTCATAAGTGGGGAAACCTTGCTTTGGTTGACCATTACGCTGTCCATGTGTTGAAGTTGTTGGCGATAGTTCCTTCCCTAGACCTCCTCCTCCTCTATGCTAGCCTCCATGTCCCTTGTTCTCATACTTCCACTTTTGCTCACGTTCAAACCTCCCAGCCTTATATCTCTTTTCCATTATCTTTGCCTTATTTATCAACTTAGCTAAGGTCGAGAACTCAGTCACTGCCAATGAGTTAAACAGGGGTGTAACTAGTCCTCTTAAGAAACGGTTGATCTAGCTAGCCTCAATAGGCATGATGTTGACGAAAAACCTGCTAAGTCTATTAAACTCCTTAGCAAAATCTAATATAGACATTTTAGGTTTCTGCTTTAGTTGCTTGAACTATAGCTCTCTATCTTGCCTTTCGCCTTCAGGCAAGGACAGGTCCATCAGTTCTTGCTTGAACTCTACCCACGTAAGTGGGTCAGCTACATAAAGTCATTCCTTAATGTTTCTCTCGTATCAATACCATGCCTTTTTCTTGAGTTAGAGTCCTACCAACTCGATTACTCAGGCATCTGAGTAAGACAGTTGATGGACTAACTTATCCATCTCATCCAAGAATTCATGTGGGTCATCACCCTCCTCACCATAGAAGGTAGGTGACTATAGCTTCTTGAATTCTGAGATGGTCATCCCTTCATTAGGTAGCCTTTTCCTTTCCCCTCGTGCAGGTGCCACTATCACAGGAGGCGAAACTTCATTCCTTTTTTATATTGGCAACACTTCCTACCTTTAAGCTCGTAGCTCATTCTATTCCTTGTGCAAGTCCCTTATTTCCTCATGCATAGCTTGCACCTCTTGTGAAGATGCTTGCTCATTAGAGCCTATGGTAAGCACCCCTGAATTAGATCTCTCTCTCTTGACACCGCAGGTGCAGAGGCAGCATTAGCAGCAATGACCGACATGGCATTCTCACTAGCCCTAATAGGTTGGGCAGCTATGTGGACCTTCTTCTTAAGAGGCATTCTACTATCACAATAAGGGAATTTAGTGCTAACTCCCTTTCTAACCCATCTAACCCTATCATCATATCATACTTATCATACATTTCACATAAGTACACATCATATTAGATCACATCACATATCATATAGCACATATCACATAGCATATATCACATGTCATGGCATGTATCTTATATCATAATCATATACCATATAACTTATAACATCATTAATTTCCCTATCATATATAAGTCAGTCATGTCATAGGCAATAAAAGAAATCAATGCATACTAAATCGTCAGGCAATCAATTAACATTATTTGCATCATAGAGTCTTCATTTTCTTAAGGTGGATCATAAGCCTAGCCTTCTCAAACATTTCTCGCCATGTCCTCTTACATGCCAAATGGGGTGCTCTAGGTCGTGGTCCTCAAGCAAGCTTCATCTTCTTGGTCATCTGGTAAGGGAATCATGATGCACACAAGTAAACAATAAAAAAGAGTACTATAGCTTATTAGGATTTTGCATAACTAAACTAGCGATAGACAATAAGTGACATGACAGGAAAATTCTGATGCTCCAGGATTATACCTAACTAACCAATAAATTGAGAAATCCAAACTAGACTTTTAAAAACTACAACTTTGGTACCACCTTTGTCACATCTCAACTTTAGAGATATGATGGTCCTAGAACATAGGGAGACATAAGGTCACCCACGCCTGTAGAATCCATTTTCATGTAAATATAACAAAAATATTTTTAGAATATATACATATAGGATTTGGCCCATATATAATTCCATATGCATGAAAATTTCTAATTTTAGATTTCAGGATGAAAAACCATGAGTTTTCTTATTTTTGGTACTTTCCAATCATTTCAGCAATACGTACACTTGTGGTTTAAACCATTATTCTTCATTCGACCATTAAAAAAAAAAAAAATTTTAGAACATGAATATATACAAATTGGTAGCCATAGACTAATCTTATGCATAAAAATTCCAAGTTTAGGGTTTAGATAGAAAATCATGAGTTTTTAAGCTTTCCGCGCTTTCCGTTCATTGCAATAATATAAAAACACATGATTTAAATCATTATTTTTCATCCAAAAAAAACAAATATCCATTTATAACTCCATCATGCTCAATTTGACGGCCATATATATATCAAATCATAACATTTTTCTAACTTTTAAGTTCTAGTATGAAAATCTTAAATTTCCTTATTTTCTGAAACTTTTTGGTCATTACAGTAATATGCAGAAATATGTTTTAATTCAATATTTTCAATCTAAACATGTCAAAATCCATTTAGAAAACAAGTATATAGAAATCACCTCCCCTTGGTAGTGTTTATGCACGAAAATTTCAATTTTGAGTTATAGGAATCACCTTTAGAGAAATCGCATAGAGAGGTTGGTGCTTTCGGTAAAAAAATTGATTTTTCTCTAAATAAGTCACCTAGCCCAAATTTTATCAGTAAAAATTAGTAAATATTTAGTTCAAAGGAATTTTTCCATGATTATTTTCATAAAAATCAAATAGCAAATTGAAAGGAGAGAAAAAACTTACGGAACGGTAGCAAAATCTCAATGTTTGAAGGTTTTTTGTGAATTTCGATAGAGAAAATAATTTTGAGAGAGTTTTTCTACCAAAATAATGAAATAATAGAATGGTGGCTGCTAGAATGAAGGATTGGCTGAATTTTTAATATTTATTTGTAGGGTTTTAGGCAATTTCCAATATACCCTTAATGAGTTAGGTTAGAAGTGTTTTAGTGTAGTGGGCTTTTGGGTATTTGGGCTTTTTATCTAATTTTGGGGCTGATTATAGATAATTAAAAATAAAATATTTTTCTTATTATTTCCATTAACATTCCCCCCAAAATATTTACTTAAAAATATTTTTAAAATGTTCATAAAAATTATTTTATGCTTACAAATCGCCTTTTTGCATGAAAATTCCTTTTATGTAATATAAATTTTTTTTTTACAATAATAATTCATATTGGGCATATTAAAATTAATTTAACATGCCACATACTCATAAATCACATCATACATGAATTTTCATAAAATCACATATTTTGTCACAACAACTCTAAATTCAAGCAATTTGTCACAAAAACTACTAGGGTAGGTGTGGGTTGTTACAAGCCTCCAAGGTTAAGTAGGTGAACGATCAATGGAAGAGCACTCAAGAGCTATATGACCACTGCTACCACATCGATAACAAAGGAGATCTCTATCTTGCTGGTGACCAGTCAAAGACAAGGATCCCAACATTGAGTAGTCTATCCTCTGCTCAATAATCCCAGCCCTAATATGCTCAATATCCTCTCTCAAGTATGCACTAAAGACCTTAGACTTTGATTTCCTTTGCCAAGTCCAAGCAGTCTTTTTCCAACTTTTGAATCTTGTTATGAACCTAATCATAATCTAGGCACTCTTCAGGATCCTCCTCCTCGTTAAGGGTCTTCTCCCTCTTGGGGTGAATCACAAGCACGAATTTCTCGAACATCTCGAGCCAAGTCCTCTTGCAGATCACACGAGGTGATATAGTCTTAGGTCCTTTAGCAAGGGTCATCTTATTGGTCATCTGGTAAAAGAATCCTAAGGCAGACAAATAATAATAAGGAGTACTATAACTTATTTGGATTTCGTGGAACTATACTAGTGATAGACTGTAAGTGACATAATAAGAAAATTCCTATACTCTAGGATTGTACTTAATCAACCTAATAAATAGATAAGTCTAAACTAGACTTAAAAACTTGGCTCTGATGCCAACTTTGTCACATCCCAATTTTAGAGATATGACAATCCTACAATATGGGGAGACATAAGGTCACCTATGCCCATAGAACCCACTCATGTAGAAAATAACATTGTCTAGGATCTTACTAAAACCTCATGCATTAACTTAATTATCTAATAATAAGGAAAACTTTGACCAGTGAAAGCATAATTTAGAGAAAATACTTATAGATACAATCTATACTAAAAGAATATTTAAGACTCCTAATAAATTATCAAATAAATAATATTCCAAAAAAAAGAAACTCTTAGAGCATCTAAAAGACTCTTCAATCACAGTATGCTAATAAACTTGGACAAGGAAATTCCCCAAGCAGAGTAGATTGCTTGAGCCATCACATTGCCTTCTCATAATGCTTACTTGGAACCACACAAAGAAAAAGGGTGAGATAGATGATTATAATGAGTAAACAACATAGCTTATACAATAAAACATATCCCTTAGAAATGGCTCATAGCTTATAACCCGTAGTTCATGATTCACAATTCATGATTCATAGCTCATAGTTCAAAGTTTACAATTTAACAAGGTTCACAGAAATCACACATAACACATAGAGAGTGAGGGCTTTTGCCATATTCATTCAAACACATAGAGGTGAGGTGGCATCAAACCAAATTCCAACTCCTAACATGTAGAAAAGTGTGAAACTAATCAAACTCTATGGTTAGAATAGCCCCTTTTAGCTGAGGTGGATACACTACCCTTATCCATCGGGTTAAGACCATGTGCACAGGTTCCAATGATTACCCGCACTGGCATGAGGATTTCTGCATAAAAGGGTTATGGGTACCATAGCTAGAGCTAATGGCAATCACTTATAACAATAGCATTAAAGAAATGCAATCACATGTAGTATAATAATAATAGATGTTTAGCTTATAAATGAAAGATAAATAATAATGTAATTCCAGAAAGAATATAAGTTAGGGCAATAATCACAAAGGTTCTTTATCATCATTGGATATTCAAAAATGGCTTTGGACCAATTGTGCTTTGGCAACCCAAGCTTAACAACGAGATCATATAATTGTATTGGAAAATAGAAAAGAACTTAGGTTTCAAGAATGTTAAAGGTTCACATATCATGATAGCTTATACTTGTAACAATAACATAATGTTTACTCACCTTATGGTTCCTTTCCTCCTAGTACTTATAGTCCTTGAACTTTTACTACTCCTCAAGCTCTAACATAATATTTAATTCAATAATTAGTATTTTCTTAATCATCATGCTATCCTATCCCATAACTACCCTATACACATATAACAATCATATAAACTTGGAGTTGCACTTAGAAGTGCACTCATCACTTGCACATAAAATTTTGACTTTTAAAGTCTTGCACACTTAGCCTTCATAGGCTTATATGAAATCACATTATGACTCATACTATGAACTTTCTAAAGCCAACACAATATATTATGATCTTAATATCAATACCATTTAACATTCAACTTAGTACATTTAACACTTTACATATATATCAACTTAATAGGTAACCTTGAAGAGTCATGCTTATCTCTTTTGAACAAATCATACCATCCATCTCATAGTCAATTTAAGATCATTAATTCATTATTACCATATCATAAGACCTATTTCACTAGTCACTTAATCATATACACATATTAATCATAATATAGTAATAGGGTTAATAACCCTAGGTAGACCGAATTGTCTCTAGGCTTGTCTAGAGTTAATCCTTCAGCCAACATGCAATTAAATTATGTATTATTCATGTATGCATACCAATAATCATTGAAATATTTCACACAAAAATTATAGACATTGGAATCGAAATTCCTCTATAGGCCGAATCATACAATAAGGTAAACATGGATTTTTCTTAGTTTTTGCACTTTTCGTTCATTATAGTAATATGCAAAAATATGATTTAAACAAATTTTTTTCATGTAAACATGTCAAAAATCATTTTAGAATGCTTTAATATACCAATTGACACCCATCTTAAAATATATGCAAGAAAATTTTCCAACTTTAAGTTTTAGGGTGAAAACCATGAATTTTCCTGCTTTCCGTACTTTTTGATCATTATAGTAATATACAAAAATATGATTTAAATCAATATTTTTTTTTATCTAAACACAACAAAAATTAGCTTATAAAACATTCAAACACAAATTAGCTGTCCCCCTTGAATAATTTCATAAAAATTTCAATTTTGAGTTTTAGGGTTCACCTTTGGAGGATTTGCGAAAAAAGAGTTGTGTTTTCAATTGAAAATCAGTTTCTCCTCCAAGTAATTCACCTAGCCCAAATTATACAGCAATAAAATAGTAAATATATAGTCTCAAATAGATTTCTCATAGTTAGTTTCATGAAAATCAAATAATAGATTAAAAGGAACGAGAAACTTACAAAAACGATCACAAAATCGCAAGGTTTAAAGGCACCTTGTGAATTTCAGTTTAGAGAATAATTTTGATAGAGTTTTTCTATAGAAATTTTGTAGAATAATAGAATGGTGGATGTCTCCTTAGGGCTAGCTAAATTTTGCTATAAATATTTAGGGTTTTGGCAAAATTACAAGTTTGCTATTAATGAGCTAGGTTAAGAGTGTTTTGGTGTAGTGGGCTTTTAGGAAATTGGGCCTTTTATTTAATTTATGGGCTGATTATAGGTAATTAAAAATAAAATATTTTTCTTATTATTTTCATTAAAATTTCCCCCAAAATATTTATTTAAAAATATTTTAAAAATGCTTATAAAATTATTTTATGCTTAAAAATCGCTTTATGCATGAAAATTCACTCTATATGTAATAAATCATTTCATGGTTATGCACTTCATATAAATCACTTATTTCACCAATTCATATTATGTATATTAGAACTAATCTAACATGCCACATACTCATCAATAGCATAACACATGAATTTTCATAAAAGCACACATTTCGCCATAATAGCTCTAAATTCACGTAAGTCGTCATAGAAACTCCTAAGATGGGTGTGTGTTGTTACAATGTAATAGCTTATCTATCTATTTTCAATAATCATATAACCTATAAACTCTTGTCAATTTAATCTCAATTAGTTGATATTGTTTCTATTAAACTAATCAAAATTAACTAAACTTATCCTTAAGTCACTTTAATCTTAGTGTGAGGTCTAGTCCGAGCACACGGTCCGATTCGCTAAAGGGAATTGAAATGCTCATTTAGGAGAAACATCATGATGGAAACTTGCTATGAGTTTAGACAATTGTATTTTGTAAGTTGTTATTTGTAAAAGGAGTCGCCACTTTAATTTTTGTTTATCTTAGTTGGGAAAATTAAAGGAAAAACCCAATTTGATTGACTCCAAAATTATATCATTTATCCCAAGGAAAAACACTAGTCCTCGTATGATCAAAGGGGGCTCAGAGACTAGGTTTTCATTAAAACAATACAAAAAAATTAGTTTGATTTAAATACAAAATAGCTTTTAAAAAGAAGTTTTTATGTATGCATGAACATATATAACATGAAGCATGAAACAATATTACTCGTAAAATATATGGCAAATATGAATAATGACAATTACAAAATGTGAAAAATAAAGGAAAACTATTTAAAACTATTATAAGTTAAAATATCAAAATCAGAGGATCTTTCCTCTAGCCCTTATGGGTTCTAGGAAAAGCACACATTCCCCAAGTATAATCTAAACAACTAAAATAAGAAAAAGTGATAAAATAATTGTAATAAAAAGAACTAAAAGTTAGACTTTTATTTAAGAAAAACAATTTTGATCCTAGATAATGTGAAGAAGGTGATAAAGAGAAGAAGTTGTTAATTTTAGTGGAGTTGAATGCCTTAGAGACGGCAAGCTTGCGTATCCCTTTGAATGAGAATCAAACCCTACGTAGTTCTTCCTTCTTGAGAAGGAGGGATTTTTAAGTCATTACCTTTGTTATCATGTTTTGATTGATTTTAAGAGCTTAGGGGATTTGTTAATTAGTTCATATTTTAGTTCATAAAAATTAGATCTTTTCATATTTAGATCTTGAAATTGGAATTGAAAAAGGAAAAGGAAAGAAATTTTACCTTTGGCTTTCTATGGCGAGGAACATAGGGAGCGAGCTTTTCACCAGATCTTAGTTCTACCTTGGTTTAGGGATAGCATGAGCACTCCTTTTGGAAGAAGAACTCTTGAATAGCATGAACTCTTTTTAGAGGGACTTGGATAACACCTTTGTTTGAATACCACGAATTCCCTTTTGAAAGAGATAACTTGAATTGCACCTTTTCTTGATTAAGAAGCTTAGAGATAAGGTTTGAGGTGATTAGGAGGCTTATGAATAGGGTTTGAGGTGATCAGGAAGCTTACGAATAAGGTTTGAGGTGATTAGGAAACTTATGAACAAGGTTTGAGGTGATGGAAGAAGTTTTGGAATGGGGTTTTGGGGATTTGGAAGTTTAGGAAAAGGGTTTTGATGATTGGAAAACTTAGGAATAGGGTTTAGAAAACTTTAAGGAGAGTATAAAAGCATATCATTGTGTGTTAAAGTTGTTAGGAGGTGTAAGGTATTTATAGGAGGAGTTTGGGGCTAAAAATTCACAGTTTTCATATAAGATTCTGAAAGGGGCACACTATGGTAATTGGGTGTCGCCTATGGTAACCGTAAAGCTCTTTATAGTTACGATAAGACTGGCTACAATAGCCAATTGGCTACCATAGGGATGTTTGCGGTAACTATAGAGGCGGTTGAGGTAACTGCAGTCGGTCCGTAGGCTGCTACAGCTCATTTTTCAGCCCGTTCTCATCTGTCTTTAATCTGATTTGAGCCCAATTTGATTCTATGGGTTTATAATCGAGTGCTAATCATCTAAAGGTGCAAGTTTCAAGAAATTTATTTTTCAATGAGGCGCTGCCCCATTGACTTCTGCCCACTAACCGACTAGCGAGACTGCCGTATACATAACGCATGAATCTTAGTAAGTGTCAAGCTGCAGTTGGATCCTAAGGGTGCAAATTTGAGGGTTTACACTTAGTCAATAACATCAAATAATGCTTTCACATAGAAATTTTCATAATATTCTCACATGTATTTATGGTATACTCATTTACATATGCTCATATACATATATCTCTAACGTGTTTGATTCTATATCAATTTCACATACTCATCTCCAATTAGTTCTTATTGTTTCTACTGCATAAACTATATATATATACATTTCTTGACTTATAACTTACTAATTCATACTATTTTCACTTCTCATAACTATATATATATGCAAGTAATCATGTAATATTTCCATTCCTAAATAATAATCCTTTAATAATATAACTTCAATATAATCTCTTTAACTTCTATGTCACCCTAAATCAACTATAATTATAAATATATTTTGCTTAGATAGTCAAGAGCACCAACATCAAAGGTTGATAATTGAATCATAACTCTCATCTTATCAATTATCCATGAATGCTTTTGTATAATCAATAATTTCTTAATCCTTAATAATCCTAAATTTAATAATTCCATGATTCTATACATGATTGAAGTATCTGTACAATCATATTTTACTTTATTCCTATCTCATACATTCAACATTAGTTCACTAGTAACCAAACTGACATTTTTATTCTATAATTCATATTCAAATGATATTTTGAACCAATAGTCATATTATTAACTTTATTATGTTACCATCATCTTAATAACTCCAAGGTATAATTTTAACTTTTTCAAAATCTTAAAATATACTTTTATCATGAGTATATCAATATTATGAAAATTTCAATTACTAGAAAGTAATAATCTATCAATACGATTTATCTCTTCATTCCTCAAACACTACTGATCGACATTCCATATTTCTTATTCCCCTTTAACATTATGTCATCCATTTTCATATAACTTCTTTCTAATCATACTCATTTATATCCACCACACACTTTTACATATATAAATTCAATTATACACCTCAACTTATATTACTTCATATCAATAATACATATAGATATTACTTAGAACACATTTTAGATTTTTGACACACATATTTATTTATGCTTATATATTTTTGATAATTAAAAAGCATAGGACATCTATAATATTATTCAATGTTTCAATTTTAGTATGTAACTAGTACTTTTCTTGATGGCATTCCACACTAGTCTTTTTTTTCATATTTCTTTTATCACATAGTGTTCCTTCACATACTAACTTATCACTATTCATATATTCATAACTATTACTCTAATACTATCTTATAATGCAACATCACAATATTTCATGAAAATTTCATAAAAAAATAAACAATTATATATGAGGAATTAGCATATATAAGCAATACAGAACTAACTTAATGATAGACTGCAATGATGAGAAGATTTCCTATGCTCCATGGTATTACTTATGTCATATCCTTATTCATCATATAATACTAGCCTAGACTTTTGGTTTGATACCATATTTGTCACCACAAATTAATTTTTGAGCCGCAATAGTCCTAGGGTGTAGGAAGATGGAAGGTTATGTAAACTTGTAAAACCTATTTAAGTTATTATTACATTACTTTTATCATTATTAGAATGTATACCAGGATCAAAACCTGTATTACCTTATCATACCATCATCTATCATTTACTTTGTCATTTTACATACTTGTACACACTATTCATTTATCAGTAATATAAATCATGCTTGTGTGTCATTTACCAATTTATTTATTAATACATATATCATTTTCATTTATATCTTGGTACCATATTACAATCAATGTCTATTATTTATGTTTCCATTAATCTTATCATTATTCATATACTACTTACTTAAATACTAAAACATAATTATAAGATATGATAAATTGACAATACATCATATTCAGTCTTATACTAATACTAAAATCCTAGATAACCATGAAGCTCTAAACATAAACCTTCAAATTACATAGTCAAACTCCATAATACCAAAACACAGTAGAGTAATTCTCAAGTGAAAGAATAGAACTTGAGATTTCCTTACTAACTAGACAACTTAGCCTAAAAAATTTAAATAACTAAAGGAATGAGAATGAGCTTAATGAGTACATAATAACATAATATATACATAAGAATATATGGAGTACAAATAACGTAGCTTTTTTTTTAATGGTAATAAAAAGATGTTAATCAAGATTGTCAATAAGGAATGCCAACCTTTCTTTAGTAACATGAGCAATATCTTTAGTAGAAATTATTCAATTTTTAGAGCTGTGTGCTTGTCATTTATAAATCAATAAATCTGGTGAGTGGTGGCTAGTGCCTTGCTCACTCGAACATATCACATTACGCAAGACTAATCAGGTCTTACAGCTAGGCATTTCTTCCTAATAGAGGTTAGGTACTCTTGCCCTACCTATAAGCTTATACCAAGTACACAAAGTTTAATGTATTATCCCACATCGTAAGGGAATTTCTGCTTTATTTCAGTGTCATTGGGAGGAGCACATATATAACCAATGAAGGAAATTCAGTCAAACAAATAACAATAAATAGATGGATTCTTATCAATGGTCACATTATCAACTCAATATGATGTTGGCTCATGATGGCTGAATGCCATAAAGAAAGACAATAATGTTCAATGGCTCAATAGTCAACAAGGCAATTCATGCTTAATATAGAAATGTGATACATAAGATGATTCAAACAATGGTTACTCATTTATGGTATAAATCATATTACGTTATTAAGTGCTCACCTTGAACTTCTTACCTCCTATTAGCATTTAACGCAAGTTAAAGAGAGGCTTCTCAATATCTTCAACAATACCCTTATCTTTATCAATAGGTTCTATAATCACATAATTTAAATTCACATTGATCAATATTTACCGTCATTACTTAGTTGGAATATATCTTACTTCCATTAGCCCCTTATATCCTTAATTTTAATTACCTTTTAAAAATCTTTCTTAATTCCATATATACATTTTGTATATAAACATTGAATAATTTGTGATTCTTTCATCGCTCATTTTCATTGGTGGGCCAAATAGGCCTATAAAGAGTTTTGGTTTCATTCCTCTTAAATTTTCATAATTTAACTTTATATTATTTAATCAAGATTAAATAAAATAATTTTCAATTTTTAATATGATTTCAAATTCAATTTACCTATACTTTCATATATTACTCATTAACCAAGTTTGATCTTACATCTCTATTTCTACCATTTTTAATGTTATACTACTCTGAATGAGTTGATTCTCTTCACACTTTATATTAGATATATCAAGGTATAACATATCCAAAATTGGGCTTAATTTTTGGATCATAAAATTTATATTGAATTTTCAAATTTTGTCCTACCTCTGTACTTGGACAACCTGAACATATTTAACATTCTTAGTTCTATCTTAAACTATATTTATTGAATTGAAAAAAAAAATATCTAAAATGTGATATATAACATATAAATAAACATTTCTTATGTTTTATACTTTATTTAATTTTTTCTTAAAGGTCCTCAAAATGATTTGACAATCTCTGATTGCCATTTTTCTAGATAGTTTGTGCAGTCAACACAAAACCAATCAATTACCATAGCAGACATTATCTTTTTAATCTAAAATTTTTAGGAGAACTAATTAACATATATATGGATTATAAAGCCAAATTTTATGCATAATAAAGTACATTTTCCCCTTCATTTAAATCAATCATAATAGCCTATTCAATTCTACTCTAATATATATGACTTTCTGGTAGCCTGTACTTTTCATTTAGTTTGACATAACAAACGATCACAAAATTATTTGAAATTTTTATAATATACATATGATACATAAATCTACAACTTTCATATTTTTCACTTCTTTAAGTTCCTTCTCTAAAATTTCAGAATAATTGGTACTATTTTTGTTCTATATTATTCATTTCTTCAATCTCATAGCTATTCATTAATGAACACGTATACACTTTAATGTTGCATATTAATTGACATCAATAAAGTTCTTTTAAGTACAATTTGAATTTTACTATCATAACACCATTAGAATCAAGTTCTATGGCATTATTATTAATCCTAATGAATTAAAAAAAAAACCTTAGGTATTATATTCTATCCCTTTTTTAAAAATATTTGTCCTTAAATTTTTAATAAAACTTATCCATTTCCATTAGGACACTTATTGGCACATTTGGACCATCTCACTTTTGCTCTAATATTATGTCATGCCTTTAGCACTTAGCAAAGTACTTAACTCTTACATGTCACATAAACTAAACTTAGTGTCGTTACTAATACGAAGTTGGAATATTACACATTTTTCATCTTCAGGCACTAAGATTGGACAGAACATCCTTTATTGAGCTAAGGGTTCCTCTGATGGTGGTAGAACCATGGGCTCCTCCTAATCCATTTCCTGCAAACTACAATCCTAATGAGTATTGTGAGTATCATCAAGGAGTTTGCTATAAGATAGATATGTGTCAAACTTTAAAGCATACGATACAAGATTTTACAAATAGTGGAGACATCATACCTCTTAAACCTAGGCCTAATATTTCCACCAATCCTCTCCCAAACCATCAAATTAGTCTCATCACCACCACTGGTCTCAAAGTTGATCCTGTCTCTTTGATTTAATTAGCTTTTGAATATTATTGTGTTCTGTACTTGAGCAACCTTATAGAGGAGATTGATGCCATAACCAGAAGTGGCAAGATATACTAAGCACCAGCCCTACAAGATGGATAGCCACCCATCCAAATATCCCTCCCCCTAGTGAAAAAATAAAAGGAAGCATTGAATAAGATGAACATCCCATCTCAAGTAGTTGAAAAAGATCCAAGCCAACATATCTATCTAGAGCCTTATTCAATCTTCTTACCCTCATCACCAAGCTCTTTGCAAGGCATTAAACTAATGCCAAGCTCTTATAGAGATCACCCTTGAAACTTTATTGGCCACTCTCACTAGTATAATAAAAGCTACCTCCACCTCTTTCAATGACTATGACCTACCTAAAGGGGAGCTAAACTAAACCATGCCCTATACATAATAGTCCTAACTCAAAGGAAGACAATTCTATGGTATTGATAGATAATGGGTTTGCATTGAATGTTTGTTTGCTAAAAGTAGCAAGCTACTCAGGGTTACAGACTTTAAACTTCACACCTTCTGACTAGATTATAAGGGCATATGACAACATAAAGAAGGAAGTTTTAGGTGTGGCTACCTTGGACGTCATCATTGGACCTGTCACTTATCCTATCCCATTTCAAGTGATTGATGTACCAACATGCTTCAACATCCTCCTTGGATGACCTTAGATACATTAAGCCAAAGCTATCCCCTCTTCCCTCTATCAAAAGTTAAAATTTCCTTATGGAACATCCATTGTTACTATTAAAGTTATATGTATAGGAAAAGTGAGGTCCCAAGTTCTGTGCCATTTTTGAAGATACAGCCTGAGCTGCCCACCTTGCCATTATCAAGTTTTGCATTTGAAATGGTACAATTCATAGAAAAAGAAGGAGGTAAAGAGATTTTACCTTTTGACTTTGATCCTTATGGAAATATTGCTATGGCTTATATATTAAAAAAAATGAATTGTTTTCCTAGATTAAGGCTAGGCAAGAGTTAGTAAGGAGCAAGCCTGTTCAAATAGTACCCTGTGGCTAATCCACCATTTGATCTTAGTTATGAACCTATGAAAGAAGATCTAGCTAAGACCAAGAAATGGGCTAAAGAAAGAATGTCGGCCTTTAAGAAAGGTGAGTCATATGATTGGACCATGTGCTCTTATTTCAAAACACTTAATGGGTACTTTGTGAAAGAGGGTGAGAATTTTCCATGTTGTGGTTTTCCAGAGCCTTAGGTCTATCCTATTACTAAGAAGCTAATCCCAATTTTGAACTCTTTCTTTAATGTTAAGCTCTCTTTAGAAGATTATGAGCCAGTTTTCATGTTGGAGCAAGATTGGGAGGATAATATGGAGGCTGCTCATTTTTATTAGGTTTGCATGATAAGAGATGAAGAAGTAGCAAACTTAACCAAATTCATCCAAACAACTCAAACCCAAATTTACAACTAGCATTATAAGAAGAAAAGAGAGAGTGGCCAATCAAAGTCCAAGAATGAACCAAAGTCTAAGCCAGAATATGAGTTCAAGCCAGTGTCTAAGTCTGAGTCAAAATCAGAGTTTAAGTTTATTGATTTCAATTCCTCATTTGGCTCTATAATCGACCATTTTGGTTCTTCTTTTAGTTTTAATGTAATGATGGACAGTAGCTCTTTTATTCATAATAAAAATATCAAATTTTCTTCTTATGATCTTGTGTTTCCCATTTCCTTTCATATTCCTTGTCTCGAATCCAATCTGAATGAAATTTTAAATGAAATAAAAAATGGCAAAGAATTAATAAGTTTTAGCACAAATGAAAAACAAAAAACCACATTCATTACATGATCATGTCATAACAAGGATGGCTTGAGTAAAATGATCCAAGAGTTCTTAGATTGCTTCACTTAGGAACCCAAAGATATGACTAGTCTATATCTAGCTATAGTAGTTTATAAAATCCCTACCTATGAGCATGTGAAGCCTATCAAACAAAAGTTATAATGACTAAAGCCTATGTTATCTCTAAAGATCAAGGAGGAAGTCACCAAACAATTACATAACGGGTTCATAGAGCTAATCACTTATCCTTCTTTATTGGAAAACATAGTTCTAGTTCCAAAGAAGGATGGGAAAGTCAAAATGTGTATAGATTATCGGGATCTAAACAAGGGTTGCCCCAAGGATGATTTTCCATTGCCTTATATTGACCTATTGGTTGACTGTATGGTAGGGTATGAAGTAGTTTCCTTGACTGATCTATATGTTGGGTACAACCAAATTCAGGTCTATCCTCCTAATAAAGAGAAAATTGCTTTTGTAACTGAATGGTATAAATACTACTACTAGGTTATGCCTATTGAGTCAAAGAATATAGGGGTGACTTATCAAAAAATGGCCACTACAATCTTCCATGACATGATATATAAAGATGTTAAGGTGTATGTTGATGTCATGGTAACCAAGTCTAAAATAGCAAAAGATCACCTACATGCCATGGGTAATTTTTCTTTAGACTCCACCAATATAATCTCAAGCTGAATCCTGCCGAGTGCATATTTGTGGCATTGTCTGGAGTGTCTTTAGGGTATATGGTTAGTAAAAAAGGCAATAAAGGAGGACTTGGCAAAGTCAAAAGCTATTCTAGAAATGCTAACATTTAAGACAAAAAAGGAAATTAGAGATTTCCTTAGATGACTATAATACATTACCAGTTCATAGCTCAACTAGCCGACGTTTGTGGTCCAATCTTCAAATTGCTAAAAAAAGGAACCCTTAAGTAATGGAATGATGATTGCCAGAAAGCTTTTAAAAAAATCAAAGAGTACTAATTAAATCTTCCTGTATTGTAACCATCAAGACCTAGAAAGCTTCTGCTGCTATATCTCCATCATAAAAGAAGCCATGGGGGGCAATGCTCACCTAACTGCTAAATCACATTAAAAGAATGTCATTTACTACTTAAGTAAGCACATGCTAGCTCATGAACTTTAGTACAATCAAATCAAAAAGTTATGCCTTGCTTTAGTGTGGGTATGCCACCAGCTTTAGTATTATTTGAGTTCCTATATTACTCATGTCCTTCCTAACAAGAGCCCTTTGAAATTCCTCATGGAAAGACCAGTTATTAACAGTGAGATGGCAAGACAAATGGCAATTCTCGCAGCTTTTGATTTGAAGTATGTCCAAAGGAAAGCTATAAAAGGGAATGTGATAACAGATCAACTAGCCATAACCTAATGGACAGTAACTGGTCAGACCTAGAGTTTCCTAATGAATATATCATGTAAATTGAGCTTAAGGTTTGGAAATTATTCTTGATGGTGCAACTAACAGCAAGGGTTATAGTGCTAGAGTTGTTATAGTTACCTCTGAGGGAGAAAATTTGCTTATGGCTATCCAACTAACTTTGAATTAACAAATAACGAGGTGAAATATAAAGCTTGCATAGCTGGTTTAGAGGTTGCTATAAATCTGAGAATTGATTACCTGGAGGTTTATGAAAATTCAAACCTGATTGTGTCTTAAGCACTTGGCAAATGGAACATAAGAAAAGAGCAGTTGGTTCCTTACCATAAATGTTTGGATGATCTCACATAAAACCTTCACAAATTTTCTTTCCATTACTTGCCTCATACTAAGAACTAATTTACATATGCTCTAGCAATGCTTGTATTAATGCTAGACATAAGAGATAGGGAAATAATTAGGCCTTTAGTGATTGAGGTGAAACGGGAATTAGTATACCACACTTTATGCATGAATATTTAACTAGCTGATTAGAAACCTTGATTTTGGGACATCTTTAGCTACCTCAAGAATGGAAAGTACCCGGAAGGAGCCTCTAAATCAAAATAAAGAACATTAAGACAACTAGCTAGTAATTTCATACCAAATAGGGATGTATTATATAAAAGAGTTTGGGATAACATACACTTGAGATGCGTGACTGAAGAAGAAGCACAGTAGATCATAGAATGAGTCTATGGCAAGAAGAAGGGCCATACATGAATGGGATCACTTTAGCCTGAAAATTAATCTGGGATTTTTTGGCTCACTATGAATGAAGATTGTGCTAAATTTGTAAAGAAATGTCACAAATGCTAGATTTATGCCAAACTATAGAAACAACCCCTTATTCCTTTACAACCCATAACCACTCATTGGCCCTTTGCAACTTGGGGGCATTGATGTTATAAGAAGAATTAATCCCAAATCATCTGTTTGTAATAACCCACAATCACCCTAGAAATTTTCATGACAATTTGCTTGACTTAGAATCATTAAGGCTAAGTGTGTGCTTTTATGGAAATTTATGTGCTATGTGATTGATGAGTATGTGACATGTTAAATTAATTTTAATATGCATAATATGGGTTATTATTGTAAAATAAATAATTCATAAGAAGTGCATTAGCATAAAATAAAGTATTTTTCATAAAATGAATTTTCATGCAAAAAGGCAATTTTTTAAGCATAAAATAATTTTATGAGTATTTTAAAAATTATTTTAAAATAAATCTTTTGGGGGAAATTTTAAAGAAAATAACAAGAAAAATATTTTATTTTTAATTACCTATAATCAGCCCCAAAATTAATTAAAAAACCCAAATACCCAAAAGCCCACTACACCAAAACACTCATAACCTAGCTCATTAAGGGTAATATTGGAAATTACCCAAAACCCTAGATATATTATGTGAATTTCAGCTAGCCCTTCATTCCAACAGCCACCATTCTATTATTTCATTATTGTTGCAGAAAAATTCTCTCAAAATTATTCTCTCTACCTAAATTCACAAAATACTTTTAAACTTTGCGATTTCGCGACCGTTTCATAAGTTTTTCTTTTTCTTTCAATTTGTTATTGGATTCTTATGAAACTAATTATGAAAAAATTATTTTGAACCAAATCTTTACTGATTTTGATTAATAAAATTTGGCCTAGGTGAATTCTTGATAGAGAAACTGATTTTTTTACTGAAAACACCAACCTCTCTATGCGATTTCTCCAAAAGTGAATCCTACAACTCAAAATTAAAATTTCATGCATAAATAGTACTAGGGGAGCAATTTCTACATATTTGTTCTCTAAATGGATTTTTGATGTGTTAGATGAAAATATCAAATTAAAACATATTTTTGCATATTACTATAATGACAAAAAATTTCGAAAAACAAGAAAATTCAAGGTTTTCATCCTAGAACTTGAAAGTTGGAAAATTTCATGGTTTTATATTGATATGGCAGCTAATTTATGTATGGTGGAATTTTAGATTGATATTTATTATGTTTGGATGGGAAATAATGATTTAAATTAGGTGTTTACATATTACTATAATGAATAGAAAGTGAGGAAAGCAAGAAAACCCATGATTTTCACTCTAAACCCTAAACTTAGAATTTTCATGCATAAGAAACATCTATGGCTACCAATTTGGATGTATTGATGTTCTAAACTAATATTTGTTGTGATTGAATGAAAAATAATGGTTTAAATCACATGTTTACATATTATTGTAATGACCAGAAAATACCGAAAACAAGAAAACTCATGGCTTTTCATCCTAAAACCTAAAGTTAGAAATTTGCATGCATATGGATCTATATATATGCCAATTCCTACTGTTCATGTTTTGCAATGATTTTGTTTTGATTACATGAAAAATCTTGGTTCAAATTATGTTTCTACATATTACTGTAATAGACGGAAAGTGCAAAAAGTAAGAAAATTCAGGTTTTCTCTTTAATGGGGTATTTGGCCTACATTGGGATTCTTATCCCAATGTCTATAAATTGTATGCAATGTATTTTAATAATTTTTAGCATGTATGAATGAATGATAAATGGTTAAATTACATGTGATCGAAGGAACGACTCTAGACAAGGCTAGAGACAATTTGGTATACTTAAGGTATCTTAACCTTATGTTATGATTGCAGAGTGAATATGATTAGGTAATATGAAAATAGGTTTTATGATGAGTCAATAATCAATTTATGATCTTAAATTGATGAGGAGATTAATTGAATAAATTGGGCATAAGAGATAGGCATGACACTTGAAAGACTATTGATAAATTAACATATATGGAAGTGTTAAGTGTGCTAAGATGATTATTAAAGTGAATTGATATCAAGATCATAACATTGTGCTTGAATTGAGAAAAGTATTGGTATAATTTGTAATATGTTTTCATATGAGCCTAGAAAGGCTAAATGGGCAAGACTTTTAAAGTCAACATGTTATGTGCAAGTAATGAGTGCACATCTATGTATAATTCTAAGTGTATGCAAATGTTATACGTGCATAGGGTAGCTATGGAATAGGATAGCATGATAATTAAATATATACTAAGCATTGAATTAAATATTATGTTAGAGCTTGAGAAGTTCTAGAGGTTCAAGGGCTACAAGTACTAGGAGCAAAGAAACCACATGGTGAGTAAACATTATGCTATTATTATAAGTACAAGCTATCATGATTAAGTTAATGGGAACCTTTAAGACTTCTTAAAACCCAAGTTCACTTCATTTTAAAATTTGATTATATGATTTCTTTGTTAAACTTAGGTTGCCAAAGGACAATTGGTCCAAAGCCAATAATGTTTATTCAATGATATGAAAACCTTTTGAGAATGCACCTTACCTACTTTCTTTATGGAACTATACTATTAGTAGACCTTTAGTTCAGAAAGTTAAACTGTTATTGTTATTGTGGTACATGTTAATGTTACCTAAAGTGCTATTGTTATATGTGAATACCATTAGCTCTAGCTATGGTACCTCTAATTCTTTATGTAAAAATCCTCATGCTGATGCGAGTAATAGTCGAAACTTGTGCATATGGTCTTAACCCAATGGATAGGGGTAGTGTATCCACTTTAGCTAGAAGGGGCGATTCTAGCTGTGAAGTCTGATTAGTTCCATGACTTTATAAGTTGGAATTCGGTATGAGGCCACCTCTCCCTCGAGTGAATGAGTTAACATAGTCATTTACTCTTTATGGGTAATAAGTGTTATAAGTGTGATTTCTATAAACCTATTCTAGTGAAAATCTTGCTAAAGTGAAACTGTGAAACCATGACTTGTAAATCATGAACTACGAGTTATACACAATGGGCTTTCTTTGAAAATGGGATATACAATATCGTAAATGCTATATTGGTTACTCATTGAGATCATCTATCTCACCCCTTTTTCCTGTGTGGTTATTCTAAACTAATATTGGCTATGATTGAATGAAAAATAATAGTTTAAAACACTAGTTTATATATACCAAAAAATACCGAAAATAAGAAAGGTTCATGATTTTGCATCCTAAAACCTAAAATTGAATTTTCATGTATATGTCACAACTATTATTACTGATTCATATAGATTGATGTTTTAAGATGATTTTTGTTGTGTTTACATGAAAAATCTTGGTTCAAACCATGTTTCTGCATATTACTGTAATAAGCGAAAGTGCGAAAAGTAAGAAAAATTCAGTTTTTCTCTTAATAGGGTATTCGGCCTACCATGGGATTTTTATCTCAATGTCTATAATTTTTATGTGATGTATTTTAATAATTATTAACATGTATATTTGTATGATAAATAGTTAAATTGCATATTGGTTGAAGGAATGACTCTAGACAGGCCTAGAGGCACTTTGGTATACATAAGGTATACCTGAAGTGTCTTAACTCTATGTGATTAATATGTGAATGTGATTGGATAATGTGAAAGTAGGTTGTATGATGAGTTAATAATGAATTAATTACCTTGAATTGGTGAACACATTGATTGAATGAATTGGTTATAAGAGCTAAGCATGATCCTTGAAAGTCTACTTGTTAAGTTGACATGTATAAAAGTGTAAAGTATACTAAGTTGAATATTATTGATTGTGATATATTGTATTTGACTTTAGAAAAGTCTTGGTACATGTTGTAATGTGTTTCCATATAGGTCTATAAAGGATAAGTGTGCAAGACTTTAAAAGTCAACATGATATGTACAAATGATAAGTGCACTTTTAGTGCCGCTCCAAGTTTATAAGAACGTTATATGTGCATAGGGTAGTGATGGGATAGGATAGCATCATGTTAAGAAAATACTAAGTGATTAACTATAATGAATAATAGAGCTTCAAGACTATTAGAAGTCAAGGGCTACAAGTACTAGGAGCAAAAGACCACAAGGTGAGTAAACACTGTGTTCAAGTTATAAGTGTGAGTAAACATTATGTTTCAAGTTACAAGTGCAAGCTATCATGTTTTGTGAACCTTTGATATCTTGAAACCCAAGTTCTTTTCTATTTTATCATTTTTTTTTGTTAAGCTTGGGTTGCCAAAGGACATTTGGTCCTAAAACCAATTTTTTGATTATTCAATGATAATACCTCTATGATTATTACCCTAAGTTATATTCTTTCTAGAACTACACTATTGTCCTTCTATTGTTAAATAAGCTAAACTTTTATTGCTATTATGTTATGTGTAATTGTATCCTTCAATGCTACTATTACCTTTATATGTTATAAATTATGTTATGAGTTATGTGTGAACATGGCAGTAACCTTTACTTTACATATTATGAGTTATGTGTGAACATAGCAGTAGCCTTCACTTTAAATGTTATGAGTATATGGACAAGGCAGTAGCCTTCACTCTATATTATGTTATGAGTGGACAAGGTAGTAGCCTTCATTCTATATTACGTTACAAGTGGACAAGGTAGCAGCCTTCACTTTATATTATGTTACGAGCAGACAAGGCAGCAGCCTCCACTCGATATGTGTTATGAGTTATAAGTTGATTTTTGTAAGCCTAGTTAAATCACAAGCCATAAACTGTGAATCATAAATTTTGAACTATGAGCTATGAAACCTTCTAAGGGATATATATTGTTGTATAAGTCATATTGTTTACTCATTGAGATCATCTATCTCACCCTTTTTCCTTGTCTAGTTCTAGGTGAGCATTATGAGGAGGCAAGGAGATCGCTCAAGCTACCTACTCCACTTAGGAAATTCCCTTGTCAAAGTTATAATAATACCATGCTATGATGAGTCTTTATATGCTCTGGGAGTTATTATAGGAATTTTA
The DNA here is from genome assembly GCA_947687605.1 of Reutealis trisperma. NCBI lineage: Eukaryota > Viridiplantae > Streptophyta > Magnoliopsida > Malpighiales > Euphorbiaceae > Reutealis > Reutealis trisperma. The sequence goes on along the minus strand of CANTUT010000017.1, from coordinate 215,917 downwards.
TTTTGGAATATCATGTTGCTGACTTTATTTGAAGTCTTATTATTATTTTCTTATGGATTATATTGAAGTATATTTTTAGCTTTCACAACTTAAGGTTTTTCCTTTATAGAAGGTTTTATTAAGTTAATGTATGTGATTTGGTATGATCCTAGGCTATATTTGTATATGTATGAGTGGGTTTTATGAGAGTGGGTGACCTTATGTCTTACTATGTTCTAGGACTCGTATCCTTGAAATTGCGATGTGACAAAGGTGGTATTAGAGCTTGATTTTTAAAGTCTAGGTTAACCTGTCTATTTATTAAGTTGGTTAAGTATAATCTTGGAGCATGGGAATTTTTTTGTCATGTCATTTGTAGTCTATCATTAGTATAGTTCTGTGAAATCCTAATAAGTTGTAGTACTCTTTATTATTGTGTGTTTGTGTGCCTCACGATTCCTTTACCAGATGACCAAGAATATTACCCTTGCTTAAGGACCGCGACCGAGAGCACCATGTGTGTCATGCAAAAGGACATGGCAAGAGATATTCGAGAAGGCCATGCTTGCGATCCACCTCAAGAAAAAGAAGACTCCTGTGATGCGAATGAAGTTAATTAATTGCCTAGCAACTTAATATGCATTGATTTCTTTTATTAACTATGACATGACTGACTTATATATGATAAGGAAATTCATGATGTTATAAGTTATATGATACATGATTATGATACATGATACATGCTATATGCTATGTGACATATGCTATGTGATAGTGATATGTGTTTATTTGTGTGCCTTATGATTCCTTTACCAGATGACCAAGAAGATTACCCCTACTCAAGGACCACGATTGAGAGCACCACGTGTGGCATGCAAAAAGACATGGCAAGAGATATTCAAGAAAGCCATGCCTATGATCCACCTCAAGAAAAAGAAGACTCCTGCGATGCGAATGAAGTTAATTGATTGCCTAGCAACTTAGTATGCATTGATTTCTTTTATTAACTATGACATGAGTAACTTATATATGATAAGGAAATTCATAATGTTATAAGTCATATGATATATGATTATGATACATGATACATGCTATATGCTATGTGATATATATTATGTGATAAGTGATATGTGATATGTGTCTTGTGATATGATATGATGGGTACTTATGTTAAATGCATGCTAGGTATGACATTTTGATATTGGAGTTAAATGGGTCAGAAAGAGAAGTGGACTAGGTTTTGATCCAACTTAGATTAATGATTGATAAGTATAATGTTATGAGGTATGAAATGCTTACATGTTACAATGGTTTGATATATGTATTACATGGAATTATTAAATGATAATTGTGATTGATGTCATAAGAAGAGAAATGATAGTTAGTAATGATAAGTAGATGAACAAAAAAAATTAGTTGCATTATATATACATAAGTATATGGTGGGAAGTAAGTGAAATACATTAAGGAATTTATGGCTTAAATGCTACCATATGGACTAAAACAACAAGAAAGCAAGGGATTTCTCTATCACTTATGTAAATATCAAGTATAGTCAAAGGAGGAATATTAATCTAGTGTAATTTGAAAGAAGAAGGTATCATTCCCATCCGAATTTTTTAATGCAAGATCCTTGATTGATTCTAGTGCTATGCATTCGTTTGTGTTTTGCTAAAAGTCTCAGTAGAGATAAGGAATTAATTAATGAACCCTTAGTAGTGTTGACTCCTTTCGGAGCAATGATAGAGTAAGGTATTGTTTAAGGATTATGAGGTAGACATTAATGGACAGAAACTTCTTATAGAGGTATTGGAGCTTGATGTCCTAGAATTCAATGTGATCTTAGGAATGGATTGGCTATATGAGAATGGAGCTTGTATTAATTATAAAGGAAAGCAAGTAGAATTTCGAGCTAAAGATGATAGAGAAATTTGTGTATCAAGGAAATACCTATGATTAAGGTCCACTAGTGAAATCATGGAATGGATGAGTGTACTTAGGAAGCCAAGGAAGGGATGTGGCAAAAGCATCCCCTTTTTTTTTTTTTTTTTGAGAACATATAAGTAAATATTTAAATTCAAGGAAAAATTTCTTTTAAGAGGGGGAGATGTAAAAGGATAAGTATTCTTAAACTTGTAATGATGATTAAAAGATAAGTATGATGCTATGTAATTTTGAAAGATTAAATAGTTTTGAATATACTTGAATGGAATTTGGGTCCCCTGGAAGAGAAATTTTTTAAGGCATTAGATACAATAATGTTCGACTGAGGTTACCGAAAAATTTAGTGATCTTTAGTATGGAAAGAATTTTTATTGAGATAACCTAGAATGGCATAGATTTGGAAAGATATGAGAGTTACATAGAGATTTCATTAAATAGCAATGGTATTAGAAGATTTATTATTTTAATATGGATAAGTTAAATGATTAGGAATGTGAAGTATAACAAGATGTAAGTGGAAAACCTAAAGTGAGATGATATTACTAGCTAAAGGTATAAAAATTACGAGGCATTAGGTAATTAAGTCATGATAATGATTTATATATTATACAAAAAGAGAGTAAGTCTGAAATAGTTATGAGAAGTTTATTTGGGATTGTAAATTAATAGAATGCAAGGTCATTTAGGATATGATATATATAGGAATGTTTGTTAAGTTTAAATATGTTTTAATTGATAAATGATGGGAGTGTAGAAATTTTAATGTTCGAAAGACATTAAACATGAAAATATCGATGAGGTTGTAATAGATTAAGTAATAATTATTAATATGGAAAGAGAATTATCAAATATCAATTGGAGTCATTAATTTAGAATTATATGTTGAATTCTTATATGACTAATGTGATAAATAATGAATAGAAGTGGTGATTAAGGTATTAGTATAGATGTAAATATTAATAGAGATATAAGGAAAAGAAATGCTTGGGGATTATATTGGGTTGAAGGTGAAATTAAAGGTTCTATTACTTTTGTTCAAGGTTAGGGGATAGAACATTATTAAGGATTAGTTTAAAATTTGTTCGAATAAGAGATTAACATAGGTGTAGCTTAAGCTGAAGGTTTATTAGTGTGATTTTTGATAGATTGTGAGTATGTGTCTTACTGTATTTGATATGTTAATTGTAGTTAGATATTGTATTTGAGTGGCACAGTAGAAGCATGGTGGAGAAGTAGAGTGTATTGTACAATTAGATTTGAAAATTCAAGGATAATTTTTTTTTAAGGAGGGAGAATGTAACAACCCACAACTACCTGTGAACCCTCAAATTTGTACCTCCTGATCCGCCTGCAGCTTGACACCTACTAAGAATAGGGCGCTACACATACGGCGGTCCCACTAGCCGGTTAGTGGGCAGGGGTCAAGGGGGCAGCGCCCCTTGCGACGTGCGAGGCAGTGTGTCGTAGAAAAATAAATTTCTTGAATCTTTCCTCCTCCAGTCGACTGCTTCTCAGTCACGAATCCACAGGATCAAACCGAGCTCGAATCAAAACTAAAACGGGCCTGAAACGGATGGAAATAGGTCAAACAGCACAAAGTGGTCCATTGTCATCTGGGAGGCACGTTTGTCATGCCGCCCAGAAGGCGGCACGCATTTTGTGCCACTGGAACTCCTAGTGTGCTGCCACAAGCGGCACCGAATTGATGCCGCCAGGCAGGCGGTATGCCTACCATGCCGCCCGGACGGCCGGCGCGTCGACCATGCTGTCAGCACCGCACCGATGCCACCGTTCATACCATTGGATCCTCCTCTGGCAGCTCTATAAATAGGAGCCTCCTCTAGCCTCATTTGGCACAATTTCCAATGACTTCCAAAGCATTCTGAAGCAATTCTAGAGATTTCAAAGCAGTTGAGGCATATTTCAAAGCATAAATTCGTTCTTATACTAACATACTGGTTGTTTCTAGGTCCAGATTCCAAATTTCCTTTGAATTCAAGGTAGAGTTGAGATCCAGAGCAAAACTAGTTCCATTTGTTCAAAAGTCAAGAAAAGCAAAGGTATAATCCCTTTCCTATTTTAAAAATTCTAAATTCAGATCTAGAATTCCCTTTAGGTCTAAAACTGAAAAGATCTAAAACTTATTAATTTAAGAGTTAGAATTAAGTTAATAAGCAAACCAACACATTTTTTAAAACCCCTCCTTCGCAAGAAGGGAGAACTGCGTGGGGTTTGATTCCTATTCAATAGGATACGCAGGCTGCCAATCTGAAGGGCATCAACTCCAAAAATCTTTTTATCAATATTGTTTCCCTTTTATTTTGATTTATTCATATTAATCTTTTGTTTGTGATTTTATTTTATTTTGGGGAATGTGTGCTTTTCATAGTACCCATAAGGGCTAGAGGAAAGATCCCATTTATTTCATTTGTTTTGATATTGTAATAATTAAGTAGGATTTATCTTGCCTATTTATTTATTATTGTCATTCCATCACATTATATATTTGTTCATTCATCATTATATTCCTGCTCATGCATACACAAAAATTCATTTTTCAAGAGTTATTTTGCATTTTTAGCCAAACTAAAGAAAATACATTTTCTTAATTGTGTAATTACCAAAACCTGGTCCCCGAGCCATCCTTGGTCGCTTGCGGATTGGTGCATTTTTCATTGGGATAAATCAAATTTTGGAGTCAATCATGTTGGGTTTTCTTTAATTTTCCCAATTAAAATAAATAAATTAAAGTGGCGACTCCCTTTCAACTTTCAAACCACAAAAGTCAATTTTTCAAACTCACAGCGAGTTCCAATTGTGGAGTTTCTCCCGAAGAGCATTTCGATCCCTCAGCAGATCGGACCGGTGCTCGGGTGAGGCCTCACACTACCCTAAGAGTTTTCATGACCAATTTGCTAAACTTAGAACTATTAAGGCTAAGTGTGTGCTTTTATGTGAATTTATATGCTATGTGATTAATGAGTATGTGGAATGTTAAATTAATTTTAATATGCATAATATGAGTTATTATAATGAAATAAATGATTTATACAAAGTGCATTAGTATAAAATAATTTATTTTTCATAAAATGAATTTTCATGCAAAAAGGCGATTTTTATGCATAAAATAATTTTTATAAGTATTTTAAAATAATTTTTAATAAATGTTTTGGGAAAATTTTTAATGAAAATAATAAGAAAAATATTTTATTTTTAATTACTTATAATTAGCCCCAAAATTAATTAAAAAGCCCAAATACCCAAAAGCCTGTTACACCAAAACACTCTTAACCTAGCTCATTAAGGGTAATATTGGAAATTGCCGAAAACCCTACATATATAATGAGAATTTCAGCCAGTTCTTGATTTCTAGTAGCCACCACTCTATTTTTTAGTATTTTGATAGAAAAATTCTCTTAAAATTATTCTCTCTACTAAAATTCATAAAATACTTTCAAACTTCGCGATTTCTTGACTGTATTCGTAAGTTTTTCTTCTCTTTCGATTTCCTATCTAATTTCTATGAAATAAATTATAAAAAAATTATTTTGACCTAAGTATTTACTGATTTCTACATATTTAATTCATTTTGGATGATTTTTTGAAAGAGAAATTAATTTCTCTACTGAAAACATCAACCTTCCTACGCGATTCCACCAAAGGTGAATCGTACAAATCAAAAATTGAAATTTTCAAACAAAAATTAATTAAGGGGGTGGCTACTTCATATTTAGATTCTAAACTAATTTTTGATATGTTTTGATAAAAAATATTGGTTTAGATCATATTCTTACATATTACTATAATAACTGAAAAGTTTTAGAAAATAACGAAATTCAAGGTTTTTGCCCTAGAACTTGAAAGTTAGAAAATTCTATGTTTTGATAATTCTATGACTGCCAAATTATGGTGATTGATGTTCTAAACTAATATTTGTTTTGTTTGGATGAAAAATAATGATTTAAATCATGTGTTTATATATATTACTATAATGAACAAAAAGTGCGAAAAGTGCAAAACTCATGATTTTCACCTTAAACCTTAAAACTTGCAATTTTCATACATAATTATCACTTATGGTTGCCGATTCATAATGTGGATGTTCCAAACTAATTTTTTTCTATGATTGAATGAAAAATAATGGTTTAAAACACCAATTTATATATTACTGTAATGACCATAAAATACCAAAAATAGGAAAGGTTCATGATTTTGCATCTTGAAACCTAAAATTGGAATTTTCATGTATATGTCACACCTATTGTTGCCGATTTATATAGATTGATGTTCTAAGATGATTTTTTTTGTGTTTACATGAAAACTCTTAGTTCAAACCATGTTTCTACATATTACTGTAATAGATGAAAAGTAAGAAAAGTAAGAAAAATTCAGTTTTTTTCTTAATAAGGTATTCGGCCTACCATGGGATTTTTATCCCAATGTCTATAATTTTATGTAATATATTTTAATAAATATTCACATGTATGTATGTATGATAAATGGTTAAATTGCATGTTGGTTGAAGGAATGATTCTAGACAAGCCTAGACGCACTTTGGTATACTTAAGGTATACCTAAGGTATCTTAACTCTATGTGATTAATATGTGAATGTGATTGGATAATGTGGAAGTAGGTTGTATGATGGGTTTATAATGAATTAATGACCTTGAATTGATGAAGACATTGATTGAATGAATTGGTTATAAGAGCTAAGCATGATCCTTGAAAGTCTACTTGTTAAGTTGACATGTATGAAATTGTAAAGTTTACTAAGTTGAATATTATTGATCATGATATATTGTGTTTGACTTTAGAAAAGTCTTGGTATGGGATCTAATGTGTTTTCATATGGGCCTATAAAAGCTAAGTGTGTAAGACTTTAAAAGTCAACATGATGTGTACAAGTGATAAGTGCACTTTTAGTGCCACTCCAAGTTTGTGAGAATGTTATATGTGCATAGGGTAGTGATGGGATAGGATAGCATGATGTTAAGCAAATTCTAACTGAATAAGTATAATGAATAATAGAGCTTGAGGACTATTAGAAGTCAAGGGCTACAAGTACTAGGAGCAAGTTACAAGTGTAAGTAAACATTATGTTTCAAATTACAAGTGCAAGCTACCACATTTTGTGAACCTTTGATATCTTAAAACCCAAGTTCTTTTCTATTTTATCGATTTTTTTGTTAAGCTTGGTTTGCCAAAGGACATTTGGTCTAAAAACCATTTTTTTTATTATCTAATGATAATACCTCTATGATTATTACCCTAACTTATATTCTTTCTGGAACTATATTATTGTCCTTCTATTGTTAAATAAGCTAAACTTCTATTGCTATTATGCTATATGTAATTGTATCCTTCAATGTTACTGTTACCTTAATATGTTATAAATTATGTTATGAGTTATGTGTGAACATGGCAGCAGCCTTCACTTTATATGTTAAGAGTTATGTGTGAACATGGTAGCAGCCTTCACTTTACATGTTATGAGTTATGCATGGATAAGGCAGTAGCATTCACTCTATATTATGTTATGAGTGGACAAGGTAGCAACCTTCATTCTATATTATGTTACGAGTGGACAAGGTAGCAGCCTTCACTCTATATTATGTTACAAGCGGATAAGGCAGCAACCTCCACTTGATATGTGTTACAAGTTATAAGTTGGTTTCTATAAACTTAGTTAAATCACAAGCCATGAACTATGAATCATAAATTTTGAACTATGAGCTATGAAACCTTCTAGGGGATATATGTTATTGTATAAGTCAGATTGTCTAGGGGATATATGTTGTTGTATAAGTCAGATTGTTTACTCATTGAGATCATCTATCTTACCCTTTTTCCTTGTGTGGTTCTAGGTGAGCATTATAAGGAGGCAAGGTGATCGCTCAAGCTACCTATTCCACTTGAGAAATTTCCTTGTCAAAGTTATAATAATACCATGCCTTGATGAGTCTTTAGATGCTCTAGGAGTTATTATGGGAATTTTATTTTAGAATATCATGTTGGTGACTTTATTTGAAGTCATATTATTATTTTCTTATGGATTGTATTAAAGTATATTTTTAGCTTCTGCAACTTAAGGTTTTTCCTTTATAAAAGGTTTTATTAAGTTAACGTATGAGATTTGGTACGATCCTAGGCTATGTTTATATATATATGAGTGGGTTCTACGGGTGTGGGTGACCTTATGTCTCCCCATATTCTAGGACCGTTATATCTCCAAAATTAGGATGTGACATTATCACAGACAATAGGTTTCATTTCATAAGGAAGTAGTTCAACTCTTGAAAAAGGAAAAGATCCAACATCATAGATCATCTCTTTATCAGCCACAAACTAATAGGATGATTAAAAAAGCAAATAAGACTATTAAGTCCTTAAAAAAATGACTAATAATTAAAAATACTAGCATGTATAATTACCTTTGCTCTATAGGGATATAAGACTTCCATCCATACACCAACTGGGGCAACTCCTTACTCATTAGTGTGTGGAATGAAAGATATATTACCAATTGAGATGGAAATTAGATCAGCCAAAATCATGAAAGAAAGTCAATTAGGAGAGGTAGAATGGATTAAGGGTTATTATGATTAGTTGAATTCTATCACAAAAAAGAGAATGGATGCATTGCATCAACTGCAAGGTTATTAAAAAAAATTGTCTTGGCATTTTTAACAAGAAAGTTATGGATAGGGGGCTATAAGAGGGAAATTTAGTTTTAATGCAAGTTTGAGCCTCAATGCATGACCCTAGAGGCAAATTCAGACCAAAATGGATTAGACCATATGTGCTTAAATGCATCCTATCAGATAGAGATGCCATTCTCATAGATTTGGACAGAATTGAATTCTCCAGCCCTTACAACTTGGATCGATTGAAGTGCCACTTTGTACAATGATGTATTGTAATTAGAACTCTATGCACCTGATTCTCCAAAAGAGTAAAAAAAAAATAGAAAAAAAATCTACCTAAATGTCCTAATTATAGGTCTCCTAACTATCAGTAGTCTTCCCTGCAGAAGTTTCATCTTTTATCTCCTTAAGTAAGGTCAGCCTCCTTATCTTATCATATGGCTAACAGGTAGCAATCCACCATAAAGTGTAAGCCTCTAACTTATTAAAGTAATGAGATAGAAAAATAATATGAAAACCATAGTGCATCCATTAGTAATTGCCTTAGCCATAGTAAAGGTAATTAAAGCAAATTCAAAGATAGCTCCCTCTGGGGGCAACCCTTACACATGGCCAATCTGGCGATCACCTTTGTTCCTTCATAAAATGCTACCTTGTTTAAACCTAGCAAACCATCCTATAGCTATAATACATAGTCATAAACTTTCTGATCTTATACCAAAAAGCTTCTAGGGGTCAAGCTCAAATAGCCACTTAGTCCACTCTCTTTCAAAACTGAACTTCTTTACTATTGTATGGGAACAACACCATGAAGTAGAGTGGTCTTGTTTAGTAGGAGGATAAACTACTCTCAAATGATCCCTTAGCCATATCTGTGTAAAAATGTAACTGATAAGCTAAGAGTGGTTTCTGCTAAGATGATCCTAGCAATAGAATGACCTTCAGCCATCTGAAAAATTAGCTCTGTCACCTTAACATCTCCCCAGCTAGTTGGGCCTTGTAAAACCTTAATTTGCACCCTTCATATTGTATTTGAACCCTTAAAGGTGCTTTGGTGTGGTAAATAGACCTCTAGAAGCCAAAATTGAAAAATTGAGAAATAGAGAGCTGAAACCTATTACTTAGTGCTTTGAACCATCCTTAGATCATCTAGGATTGAGTAATGAACACAATGCAATTGGAATCACAAAAAATGGATGAGAAATGGGCTAAAATTGCAAAATAGGGGAAGTTAAGCCCGGTAGCCGCAAAAGGCCCTATGGCTATTACCAAAGCTTCTGAGGCTGCCGCAACTTGCACTGCAACCACTGCAAAGAGGCCTGCTGTTGCCTTAGGCTTTTTGGCGGCAGCAGTAGTGCTTTTTCAATTTTTCTTCATTTTATGCACCTATCCCACATTAGAAGTGCATGAAACTTTCCCCCAAACTATTCCCTATATATAGAGGTCCTTCCACTCCTTTTTTATCACCTCTTAACCTCTTGATTTGCTTGATTAGCCTTTGCATTAAGCAAACCATCTCCACAAGTTTGGTAGGAAAGGAACGAACTTTTTAATTTAAAATTTTATTTAGGTGGTCATTTCGAGGTAGCTCTCCTCAAATCAGTCCAAGAAAGGCCTAATAATGCTGTCTAAGTTATCATTTGAAGGTCGTCATTTCACCGAGCTGAGAAGGTGTAATTACAATTCAACTGCCTACTTCATCCACTCTACGTCCCCAAGTCTCATCCTTATAAGGTATTTATTTTTTTTATTATTTTCTTATTTTCTTGTTTTGTTTTAGTATTTCTTTTGCTTTATATTGTTTGTTTGTTTTGTTATTTTTCCTTAGGATTGCTTAGATTATTCTTTTCATTTATTATTTCTTTACTTTACATGTTTTATCATTTTTTTTTCATTATTTTAAGGCATGTTGATTAGAATATGATTTAATTAATTTCATAAGTGACTTGAATTGATGTATCTACTTGTTAATTAAAACCTAATCTAATTAACAACTTGGTAATCAATCTGATTTAATCAATCAACCCACCTTTCAATCAATGAACTAAAACATTATAAAATGGCTAGGCTAAACTAAACCCTTCGCAAGAAGGGTGAACTACATGGATTTCAATTCCCATTAAAAGGGATACTTAGGCTTGCTTGTTTAAATCATCAAATCCAATTTAAATAAGAAATAATCCTTCTCTTGTATATTCTTTTATGAATTAGTTCTTTTTTGTGCTATTTGCTTTTAGTTTGTTTTCTTTATAATGATGTTGATTTTATTCCACTTTTTCTTTATTTGTTGCTTTAGAATTATTTTGGGGAATGTGTGGCTTTCCTAGAACCTATAAGAGCTAGAGGAAGTATCCCTTATCGTGGTTTTGAATTGTAAAGTTAATTCCTTTACTTTGTTGCTTTATCACTTTGAATGAATGTTTATTTATTTGTTTATTCATGCATTATGTAATTTTTCATGCATTTACGTAAATTGTTCATGAAATTAATTTTAAGCCATTTTGTATTAAATTTGCCAAACTAATTTTTTTCAAAATAAACCAAAAACCTAGTTCCCGAATCCTCTTTGGTTTCAAGGCTAGTGATCTTTTCTTTTGGAATATTAATTATAGTCAATTTAGGTCTTTCCCTTAATATTTTTCCCAAATAAAATAAAATTGAGGTGGCAACTCTTTTCAAAATCAATCTATCTAAACTCGAGGGTTATATCGTGAGTTCAACCTAAATAAGCATTTCAATTCCATTTAGCGGATCAGACTAGTGCTTGGACGAGGCCTCACTGCTGGCAACTCCACTAGGGGACCAAGTTCTTTTTAACAAAAGAAATAAAAGGACTACTAATTAGTTTAAATCAAATTTTGGCACTTTTAATATAGAAATGACTTTCATGCATCATTTGCATTGGCTCCTTACCTTTCAACCTAGATTTCTTAGGAAAACAATGGATAAAAAGTAATATCAAGTGAGTAACCCTCCTTGGCTCTATTCATCGATAGTGAAATCATCTACCCTGTGATGAATCCTTTGATCCTTTCAAAGGTGTAATGAGCATGCACGTACTGTTAGACCCACGCGAAGCTCCTTGACTCACATATGGTTAGGTATATCATTGCTTTAGTGTGATGGGTACCTTGTACAAGCCACTCTTAAACTCCTTGACTCACATGTGGTTAGGTATATCGCTGCTTTAGTGTGATGGGTACCTTGTATAAGCCACTCTTTCCCTTTTCATGTAATGAACCTAGATCCTGACCTTAAGTTGTATGTACCATAATCAAAACCTTTGTATCTTTGTATTCTCATGAAATGTTTTTCTATACATATCATGCATCCATACTACATAATAAAACATGCCTTCATGTTAAATCTAGGTCATACTTTGAATCGAAGAAGGGTCACATACTCACTTCTATCCAAACACCTTCACTTCTAAACCTTAAACACTTTCACTTCTATCCTAATCACCTTTGCCCCCCAAAAACCTTAAGCCATCACTCTAAATCTTACCCCATAAACCTTAAGCCATCACCCTAAACCTTTCCCCATAAACCTTAAGCCATCACTCTAAACCTTATCCTAATATCCTGGCTCTAAACCTAAAACCTCATTTCCCTAGCCTTAGCCTCAAACACCTCTAACCTAACAATGCCTCACCCTAACTTTACCTCCTGTAATCCTTAGCTAAACATTGACTTGGCTCCATCCTTAAACCCATGAACTAGTCCAATTAATCCTAATTGCTGAAAGATAAAATCTAACTAGCTCCCCTAGCTAAATACAAACTTGGCAAACATTATATAGCTCTACCCTCCTTTCTTTTGTTTTTTTTTTTTTTTTTTACCCGTACCCTATCAACCTAACCATAAGACACCTTCATCCATTACCTATAAGCCCAACATATTTGGCCCATTACCTTTAAAACCAATCCATTATCCCCAAACCAACAAATGCTTATAGCCTATACCTAAATCATCAAAACCTAAGACACTACCCTAAGTCCAATACCTTTGGCCTAACACATTACCTTAAACCCAACACACTACCCTAAGCTCAATACTTTTAGCCCAACACTCTACCCTAAGTCCAGTACCTTTGGTTCAACCTAGATACCTTAAGCTTGAGACCTTGACCTATGCAATCTTAGGAAAACATCAAAAGCCTAAATGTAGTCAGCTTACAACATTAAAAGGAATCTTTTTCTTCAAAGTTTGCATGCCTATATTCCTGCTTCTTCTCTAAGCACTTACCTTAATTCTTTAGTTTGGATCACAAGGTACCAATGGCCAACCTGCTTGACATGGATGCCCTGACCACACTTATGACTAGCCTTCTTAAGAAGCATAAAGAGCATTTTTCAAGCTATCCTAGCTGCTTAATAGATCTAGTTTCAAGAAAACATGAAAGAACAAAGGCAAGCCATCATTGAAGAAGTTCGAGCCCTGATTAACCAAGCAAACCTTAATAAAAGTAATCTTAACCACAATCTGAACTAGACCTATCTTTAGAATCCTACTAATACTCAAGCCCCAAACACCACTATCCACTATAACTCTTTCTCTCTCCTAAATCCTTTTCAAGGTGGTAAAGTTTTCTCTTAAGATACCAAATTGCTCATGGATAAACTTGAAGATGTGCAGAAAACCATCAAATCCCTGAAGCACCACAATAGCTTAATTCATATGGATAGCTTGATCTTGTTCCCTAATGCCAAGCTTCCTCCTAAAATGAGAATGTCTGAGTTGGATAGATTAGATGGAACCACATGCTTCAAACTCATCTGAAGATATATATAGGAGTAATGAAACCTATGGGACTTAACAATGAGCTCCTTGCTCAAATGTTCTAAGAATCACTAACCAGAGCTACCAGGAGATGGTTTCTTTCACTGAACAAGAGCCAAAAAAAGAACATGGGATGATATTTATCATGTCTTTGTTAGACAATATCATTACAACACTAAAGTAGATGTCACTAGGTGTGATTTGGAAACCACAAAGCAACTTCCAGATGAGTCCTTCTTCATGTTCCTTACTAGGTAAAGGACTAAAGCTGCTCAAATAGTAAACAGGCCAACTAAGCAAGAACAAGTAGATATCATTGTCAAGAATCTACTCTAGACCTATCGAGCCCACTTGTTAATACAATACCTACTAAGCTTCAGAGCTTTGGTTGCAACTGCACCAAAGGTTGAAGATGGCATCCAAAGTAAATCATTTCAAGCTGAATTCCCCACCAACAACTTGAATAGTGATAAGGAATCTAGATCTGACTCGACCCCACCTTACCTCAGCCCTAAAAGGCATGTCATGGAGTAGTTCAAGTTCAGTTAATCTAACCTATCTAAGATTGAATTTTAAGTCTAAAAATCTGAGATTGAATTCTAAGTCTAAAACTGAGTCCAAATCCAGATCTCAAAGTCTGAGTCCAAATCTGAGTCAGAGTCTGTCATCTTATTTTTCTGTATTCTCGTCGACCATAGTAGTTCTTTTTTGTCATCTTATAATAAAGTTTCCTTTATCTTAATGTATCTACATTTCTTTTCATTATTTATGCATTAATTTTCTTATCTTCCTTGTTTATTCTAACATGGATGAGCCTTAAAAAATTAAAAAAAAAAAAGAAGAAAATCAATAAAGAGAAAAGAAAAAAATAATAAAGAAAAAAAAAGAGGGGTAGAGATCTAATCTACCATAATTAGCATAGATCATAATTTGAGGTGTCCTCATTCTCTCAAATCAATAATCGCTTCACTAGTTCCAAACTAAAGAAGGACCTCTCATCAAATAATTAAAGCACAAAGACAAAGTATATGTAATTACCCACTGCACATTGGGTAATCAAATGATGCACCTCAATAAGGAGCAAAAAGTTTAGAAAAGACCTTTGTCAAATATGAAATTCATAGGCCAGAGCTCCTCAAAGTAGCAACCCAAATCATGGTGGAATGTTTTCTCCCAAATTTCATTAATGCAAGCTTGCTAAGTTGAAAACCAAAAGGGTTGCTTAGGCAAAAGTTAAAGCTGAGAGAGAGAGAGAGACAAAGCTCATCCAAGTCATTTTTCCTCATGTCCAAAGTTTATTAAATCATCTTTAATCAATCCATCTTGTCTCATATCTCTAAAGTCGTCCTTCCTTATTAGAGGTTCATTCTTTGAGGGTATACAATCTTTTATGCCCTTATCCTACAATAAGGGCATGTCTTCCTAGATTGTCATCTGTTGTCAATCTGTCCTATCGCTTAGCTCAAAGAGCTAAGGCACAAATCCCTCACATTTTCCACCTTCACATTCTTCTCTCTCATTTGGGAACATGATCCCCAAGTAGTTGTAACAACCCACACCCACCCTAGGAATTTGTGACAATTTACTTGAATTTAGAGCTATTATGATAAAATGTGTGCTTTTATGAAAATTCATGTGTTATGTGATTGATGAGCATGTGGTATGTTAGGCTAGCTCTAATATGCATAATATGAATTATTATAGTGAAATAAGTGATCTATATGAAGTGCATAAGCATAAAATAATTTATTGCACATAAATTGAATTTTCATGCATAAAGCGATTTTTAAGCATAAAATAATTTTTATGAGTATTTTTAAATAAATATTTTGGGGGAATTTTAATGAGAATAATAAGAAAAATATTTTATTTTTAATTATTTATAATCGGCCCACAAATTAAATAAAAGGTACAATTTTCCAAAAAGTCCACTACACCAAAACACTCCTAACCTAGCTCATGAATGGCAAACTTCGAATTTTGCCAAAATCCTACATATATATAGCTAAATTTGAGCCAGTCTTAGAGTTATAACCACCATTCTATTATTCTTCATAATCTTTATAGAAAAATTCTCTCAAAAATATTCTCTCAACCGAAATTCACAAGGTGCCTTTAAACATTGCAATTTTGTGACAGTTTTTGTAAGTTTTTCTCTCCTTTCAATTTACTATTTGATTTTTATGAAACTAACTATGAGAAAAATATTTTGGGCTGTCTATTCACTATTGTTTTTAATTAAATTCAGCCTAGGTGATTATTTTGAAGAAAAAATTGATTTTCCACTGAAAACATAACTCTTTCTTTACACATCCACCAAAGGTGAACCCTAAAACTCAAAGTTGAAATTTTCATACATAAATATATGGGGGGCTTGCTGATTTGTATATGTTTGTGTTTGAATTGATTTTTGTTGTATTTAGATGAAAAATACTAATTTAAATCTGTAATACCCAAGTCCTTTACGGCTCATTCTATTTGCTAATGATGCTAAAAAATTATATTTGTGAAGGTTGGCATGGTATAGAAATGAAAAGGAATCGATTAGTAACCCTGTGATATCAATTGAATCGTTTGCCTAGCACATGATTTTAGCATAATTAATTATGCTTTAATGAATTGAATAGAGTTCATGTGGTAGTTAGTAAAGGGTATAAAGAAGTTAGAGAGCATAATTTGAAAGAAAGCTAAAAAGGAAAGTTTCTAAGTCTAACATGGGATTTGTTGATGGACTATAGGCTTGTTATTGGGCCTTGGGTCATCAAAGACCCAAACCCAACAATAGTGGGCTGGCTTTTGGGCCCATAATTAGTGTAACCTCAAGTTCATATGTTAGAATAGTTAGTTAATTAGAGTAGTTAGCTAATATCAAATAGAATATGTTGTAGAGAAAGAGTTGTAAAATTTGACTAACAAGCCACAAAGATTGACCAAAGACAAAGTCCTAAACTAAGTAAAACTCTCACCTTCTCTACATATGAGTCCATATTCACTTTGAGTACTCTAACACCTTATGATGATCATCACCATTGCAGAGAGAATCCTAGCCATCCAACTAGAACGAATCTTAGACATTCATTAAGATTAAACTTCAACCATTGGATCTATCTTAATCAAATCATCACCATTCAACTCATCATATATATATGAAAATTTATGTTATGCAACAATACCTTGCTTACTTTTACACTAAAATCTCACACAAAAGAAAGAATTTCCTACTACACCAATTTCATCAAGAATTTTAGCAAATCAAGCTAACCAAGAACTTCAAAGCAAGGGTAAAGAAATTACTCAAGACTATGAAGGACATTGAACTAACTAAGAATGAGCAATATAATTGGAGCAAAAGAGTGAAGGTTGAGGTGATCCATTAGCAAGGTAAACTCCGAGCTATGTTTCTTCACTTGGGACTTGCTAAAAGTGCTATATATGTGTTGCTTGTGCTATTTTGAAGAATAAATACTCTAGAGCTCGATGGTGTTCCAAGTCTTAGTATTAATGTGTGCTATATTGGAGAAAAGTGTAAACAATTGATAATATTTGTTAATTATATGTATATTTATGATAGTAATTTAAGAATGTATAGATAGTATTTATTAGTACCTATTGATGATATTTTATTCATAGTCATGAAATGACATTAAAGTCTGTTAGGTATAATTGAACAGATAATGTAAGTATGGGGAACAGGAATGAATGAATGTGGTTTTGATCTTAGGAAAGATGGCCAAATGGAATATGTAAGATATTAATAGGATAAATGGTGTTCTATAGATTTAGATGACCTTATGTCTCCTTGAACTCTAGGACAGTCATGGTCTAGAAATTAGGTTGTGATAGAGTTGGTATCAAAGTTAAAGATTTAAGTCTTACATAGGCTTCATAACTATGTGAACTATAGGTTAAACCATGGAGCATAGGAATTCTTGTTATTGTTGGACTGTATTGTTAAGTTAGATCTGCATTAACGGTATATGTTAAGTTACTCTTTCATCTTTGTGAACTATGTGTGCATTATTGTGTTACTGTATTGTTATATTATTTTTCTTGATTATGGATGTAGATGCCACAAATTCATAATCCTATTAGAGAAAGAGAAGTATCGGATGCAGCTTCGGTCGATTCGCTTGTGCTTGAAGAGATAGATGCATCAAAGTCTAGAAGTCCATAAGTTATCCCCTTTGTTATTTTGTACAGGTCATAAACAAGTAGGCCTTGGGGAAAGTGAAGCTGAGAATAGTGCAAGGAGTTCTAGGAATTAAGGAAATAGGGAGAAGAACAAATGTATTTTGGTGAGGGTTTTGGAGAAACTTTTGACACGTATGTATATGTAATGGATAGTTTAATATGATAGACAACCAATGGAATGTATATAAATCCTTTTGTGTACATACGATATATTAATAGTAGATGAAATATAAAGAGTTGGATTTTGCTAAACAAGCATTACTCCTTTCTTTACATGAGATTAGTTGAGTTTATATAGAGAAGCTAAGCCCAATTGAGAAAGAATAAGAGAAGGAGGTTTTTAAGAAAATAATAAGTCATGATTGAGTTGGAATACCAACTATAATAAGTTTATAGCTTGAAAACATTGAAAAACAATGGAAATTAGAATAGAAAAATAAATTTTGTAGTAGCCAAGCATGCCTAGGGACACGAAAGTGTTCTTGCAGTGTGGTTACTGGGAATTGATAAACCCAGGCAGTAGCTAGACATGCCTAGGGATACGGGCTTGTTCTTGGCCATATGGTTACTGGGAATTAATATACCTAGGCAATAGCCAGACATGCCTAGGGACACGAGCATGTTCTTAGCCATATGGTTACTAGGAATTGACATACTTAGGCAATGTTTAGACCACCTAGGGACACGGATGTGTGCCTAGCCATCCTAAAGCTTGCCCTTAGCTTTCAAAAACTTATGAAATTTCTTTGTATAATTATGTTTGACCCCCAATGTTTTGACCTTTTCCTCATTTGAAATATTGTTATTAAACATTGATGTACATCTTACATCACTAATTTGAGTGAATTTCCTCATTTGTGTGCTTGTGATGAAACCATTGGAAAGGTAAATTGAATTCTATTATTATATGTTTCCCGAATGTGTTATGCATGATAATGAACTAGTTTATGATATGTGTAAGCAAAGGATTAAAAGATGTGATGTTGAATGATATGTTAAAAGTTATGAACCATTGAGGTTATTAAACAAAAGGTATTAATAAATTACAGTTAGCATGGCTGTATATATATATATATATATATATATATATATATATATATATATATATATATATATATATATATATATATATATATATATATATATATATATATATATATATATATATATATATATATATATATATATATATATATATATATATTGGGATATATGTGAGATGAGCTAAAAGAAAGTGTTATTAATGTTGTATATATATATATATATATAGGGATATATGTGAGATGAGCTAAAAGAAAGTGTTATTAATGTTATGGCTTAGATGCTATCTCATACAATAGAGTAAGAAAGACAAAGATCTTAAGAGTCCAAGAGCATCGCTCTAGATGCAGCATCTAATGTCGCATCCATAAGGGATGATGATAGGGAGTTATCTCAATTAAGACAATGCACAGTAGATACAAGAGAATGAGGACTACCAGGAGACATAGATGCACTGATACAAGAAAATCAAGAACTAAGGTGGCAACTTGAGGAATTGAGATGAAGGCAAGAAATTCCTCTACTGCTTCAATCGCCTATGGCACCACCCATTCTTAGAGTTGAAAGCACTCCTCCTCTCCCGCCAAGGGCACCATGCCGTGTTCAAAGATGAATGTTACTGAAAAAAGAAGTTTCAATGAATGACTTTAAGAAGATGTAACCTCCTGATTTTAAAGGAGAAGAAGGGAAGGACCCCCAAGAGTTTCTAGAGGAAATGGATAAGATAGCCCAAAGAATGTCATGTTCTGACAAAAATTTAATCGAATTAGTAGGGCTACAACTCAAGAAAGAGGCATGGGAATGGTTCTAGAGAGAGATTAAGGACCAATTGTATGGAGAAAACCCTCCTACAAAGGCCAAGTTCAAGCAAAGACTAATGGATGAGTTCTTAACTAAAGGGGAATGACAATATCATGCCTTACAATTTGAATAATTGAAGCAAAAGCCTAGAATGTCAGTAGTGGAGTATGCTAGAGAATTTAAGCGTTTGAGCAAGTATACCTCTCACATAGTATCTACTTAGGAAGTAGAGTTGATCCATTCAAATGAGGATTGATCACTTCACTTTATAATGTTTTGGTAGCCACCGATTTCCCCACTATGGCTAGCTTATTGATAAAGCTAAGCTTATAGAGGCACGACATAAGGCTAAAAGAGTTAAACGAGCGAAAAGGGAGCAAAAACATAAGGGAAATGAAAAAGGGCAAAGTAGTCAGCAGCGGGGAGGCTCTACCCAAAGTAAGGGTCCTAAATGTGCTTTCACAATATCCATTCCATATCAACTAAGAATGGGAGGACAACATCAAGTTTAGGCTAGATGCGCCTCGGTTGCCTCGACTCTAAGCAACATTAACACGTACCAAATAAGACAATAAGGTTAGCCCATACTTAGTTGCACTACGTGTGGGCAATAGCATCATGGAACCTGTCAAAGAGCCATAGAAGCATACCTATATTGCAGGCAAATAGGATATTTTATTAAGGATTGTCCGATAATTATCAACCCAAGGACCACTATAGAAGCTTCACTGTCCACTATGCAAATGAATCGAGCAGAAAATCATGCACCGGGAGGATGAGGCTGTGGTATTAAACAACCTCCAGGCAATGTGTAAGCTATGGAGGGTAGAGGTAGAGGAAGAGTCTATACACTTAACCAATAAGAAGCCTGTACATCCTATAATGTAGTTACAGGTACCTGTGGGGCCTCGCCCGAGCATCGGTCTAATCCACCAAGGAATCAAAATGCTCTTCGAGAGAAACTCTATGATTGGAACTCGCTGTGAGTTTAGAAAATTGATTTTTGTGATTTTGAAGTTGTGAAAGTGAGTCGCTACTTTAATTTAATTGTTTTAATTGGAAAAATTAAAGAAAAACCCAACATGATCAACTCCACAAAATATTTGATTTATCCCAATGAAAAATGCACTAATCTGTGAGTGACCAAAGAGGGCTCGGGGATCAGGTTTTGGTAATTATACAATTGAGAAAATATAATTTTCTTCAATTTGGCTAAAAATTGCAAAATAACTCTTAAAAAGGAATTTTCGTGTATGTATGAATAGGAATATAATGATGCATGAAACAGATATATATGATAAGATGGAATGACAATTATAGATAAATAAGCAAAATAAATCTTATTTAATTACTATAAAGCCAAAATGATTGAAATAAAGAACAAAGCCAAAATGATTGAAATAAAGAGGATCTTTCCTCTAGCCCTTACGGGTACTAGGGAAAGCACACATTCCTCAACTATATTAAAAAAAATGAAAAGTACAAAATTGGAAATATATAACAAATATAAATGGGAAAATGTTATTAAAAATGATTTTGGAGTTGATGCCTTTTTAGAATGGCAGCCTGCATATCTTATTGAATAGGAATCAAACCCCACGCAGTTCTTCCTTCTTGCGAAGGAGGGATTCTGAAAAAAGTATTGGTTTATTTATTAATTCAATTCTAATTCTTAAATTAATAAATTTTAGATCTTTTCTGCTTAGACCTAAAGAGAATTCTAGATCTGAGTTTAGAATCTTGAGAATGGAAAGAATATTATACCTTTGCTTTCCTTGTCTTTTGGATGAATGGAACGAGTTTAGCTCTGGATCTCAACTCCACCTTGGATTCAAAACCCTTGGAAGCTTAGAATCTTAAAAGTAAAAGATTAGTGAAATAGCATAATGAATGCAAATTGAAATTGAAATTGAAATTGAAATAATAGCTCTTTTGTATCAAATTTCAAACAGAACTTAAACACAAGTATATCAGTATGAGAGAGTTTTTATCTTGGAATCTATGTCAAATGAGCCTAAATGAGGCTCTATTTATAGAGCTGCTGAGGAGGCACCGGTGGTACGGACAGCGGCACGGAAAGCTCACCGGCAACATAGGCTGCACTAGTGGCTCGCCGGACATCCGGGCTGCATAAGGGGCATGCCACCCATACCGCTGACATGGATTTCATGCCGCCTAGGAGGCAGCACATCCAGTGTGCCACCTGGAGAGACGGCATGCCGCGCATGTACTAATCGGCTGGTTCGACCTATTTCTTACTTTTTCATATGTTTCTAGTCCGTTTCAGTTCTAATTCAAGCTCGGTTTGATTTTGTGAGTTCATGAATAAAAAGCAGTTGACTAGAGGTGAAAGACTCAGAAAATTTATTTTTCAATGGGGCATTGCCCCTCATCCCGCAAGGGGCGCTGCCCCTTTGACCCCTACCCATTAACTTACTAGCGGGACTGCCGTATGCGTAGCATACTATTCTTAGTAGGTGTCAAGCTATAGCTAGATCATAAGGGTGCAAATTTAAGGGTTCACAGCTACTCCCTCATCAAAATTGGTTTTAAGCAAAAGGCGATTCTGATGACAGTGAACCCTGGTAAAAGATGCCATATCAGACTTTGGGCTTGTGCTCTTGCAACATCAGATTTTTGGCTTATATGTTCTTTTGCCATGTCAAATTCTAGGCTATGCCATGTCAAAAACTGGGCTACACCATGTCAAATTATGGGCTATACCATGTCAGACTCTGGGCTTGTGATATCTACTTGTGCTTATCATGCATGAGGATATTCATGCTTTGTGCAAACTAAACCTTATGAAGGACAAACATGGTATAAAGATGTGAACCTTTTAGGAGAGGGCCCATAGGAAAAATGAGGTTTTGACAATGGCTATTAGTTTGACCTTGGCATTGGATGTGAGAATGGTCATAATGATCTTCAATTAAGGCTATATGTTCAGCCTAATTGTTAGAGGTAAAGATGATTTAATAAATTTTAATCAAGGTTATCTATTCTGCCTAGACTTTAAGATTTGGAGATTTGGTCCACCTAAGGAATTCAAATTGGTTTAGCAAGGCCACCTATTCGGCCCTACTATTGGGGAGATTATGGTCAAAGTTATCTGTTTGGCTTTGATGTTTAGGAAGATTGGGATCAAAGCTATCTGTTTGGCTTTGGTGGTTAGGAGGATTAAGGTCAAAGCTATCTGTTTGGCTTTGGTGGTTGGGAGGATTAAGGTTAAAACTATTTGTTTGGCCTTATTGGTTGAAAAAGTTTGGATCAAAGCTATCTGTTTGGCTTTAGTATTAGAAGGATTGGGATCAAAGCTATCTGTTCGGATTTGGTGTTGGAAGGAATAAGATCAAAGCTATTTGTTTGGCCTTAATGTCAGGAGGAATAGGAACAAAGCTATTTGTTCAGCCTTGATGTTAGAAAATCTAGGATCAAAGCTATCTATTCAGCTTTGGTGTTAGAAGGATTGGGATCAAAGCTATCTATTTGACTTTGGTGTTAGACTTAGAAAAGGTTATGTCTCTGAAAGATGAGGGGTGTGGAAATGTCAATATGGGTGGCTCAACTTGGTTTGCCTACTGAAAGTTATAGTTGAGGATTAGTCCTTATAGGGAAATCCATTTGAAAGGCTTAGTCTAGTTAGGAAATCCATTTGAAAGGCTTAGTATGATTTTGCCTTAAAGGAGATCATGGGCTTCATGAAGGCCTTTTGGGAGTGGGCTTCATGGCGAAGGCTTCTTGGATTTGGGCTTCATGGTGAAGGCTTTTGGGTTTGGGCTTTATAATGAAGGCTTTTGGTTTTGGGCTTCATGGCAAAGACTTTTGGATCTGGGCTTCATGGCGAAGGCTCTTAGATCATGTGCCTCTTAACAAAGGCTTCTTGGTTTGAAGGTAGTTTGAAACTTTTGAAAAGAATCATAGAGGTTGTATATTTTGCTTTTTGTAGCATGAATAATGGAAAAGAGCAAGTTAAGCTTTTCTTGTTATTTGAGATTGAAGAGACTCTTAGAGTGACACTTAATTATAAATTGCACTAGTTGAAATAAAGAGCCCTTAAGAATGGCTAAAGGGCTAATGGAAGAAGATAACTTGGGGATCATGCTTCCAAATGAGAGATAAGAATGTGATAGACTAGAGATATGTATGAGGGATTGTGCCTTAGTTCTTTAAGCTAAGCAATGGGATGGATTGACAACAAATGACGACCTAGGAAGACATGCCCCCATTGTAGGATAAGGGAATAAAAGATTGTATATCCTTAAAGAATAAACCTTCAATTAGGAAGGATGACGGATTGATTGAAGATGATTTGACAACTTTAGACATAAGGGAAGATGACTTGGATGAGCTCTCTCTCTCTCTCTCTCTCTCTCTCTCTTTCTTTCTCAGCTCTAATTTTTGCCTAAGCTACCCTTTTTAGGTTTTCAGCTTAGCGAGCTTGCATTTAGGAGAAAATATTCCACCATGATTTGGGCTACTACCTTGAGAGGCTTTAGCCTTTAAATTCTAGATTTGACAAAGGTCTTTTCTGAACTTATTGCCTTTGTTAAGGTGCATTGTTTGATTACCTAATGTGCAATAGGTAATTCCATTTGATTTGCTCTTTGTGCTTCAATTGTTTTGATCTTCTTTAATTAGGAGTTGGTGAAGTGATTGTTGAGAGAATGAGGACACCTCAAATTCTTATCTATGCTGATTGTGGTGGGTTTAATTGATTGTTTGTTCATCTCTCTTTTCCTTTTTTTCTTTTTCTCTTTTTTGCTTTTTATTCTCTCTCTTTTTTTGTGGCTTATCCATGCTAGACTAAACAAAGAAGATGAAAAGAAAATGTATGTGCATTACTATAAAGGAAACTTTATTACAAGGTGATAAAAGGAACCGCTATGGTCGATTAGAATACAGAAAAATAAGATGACAAACTCAGACTCAGACTTTGAGATTCAGACTTGGACTCAGGTTTAGACTTAGAATTTAATCTCAAATAGGTCAGATTAGCTGAACTTGAACTACTCCATGACATGCCTTCTAAGGCTGACGTAAGATGGGGTTGAGTTAGAACTAGATTCCTCATCACTGTTTAGGTTGGTGGTGGAGAATTCAGCTTGAAATGATTGACTTTGGATGCAATCTTCAACTTTTGATGCAGTTGCAACCAAAGCTCTAAAGGTGGATAGGTATTATGTTAGCAAGTGGGCTCTGTAGGCAGGAAGTAGATTCTTGACAATGATATCTACTTGTTCTTACTCGGTTGGGCTGTTTACCATTTGAGCAGCTTTAGCCCTCCACCTTGTAAGGAACATAGAAAATAACTCATCTAGAAGTTGCTTTGTGGTTTCTAAATCCCTTTTTATAATGTTCACTTCAATATTGTAGTGGTCTTGTTCGACAAATGCCTTGCAAATGTCCTCCCAAGTCTGTTTTTGGGTACCATCCAAGTTAATAAACCATCTTAGGGTAGTATCTGTAAGGGTTTGATAAAAGAGTTGAGCAAGAAGCTCATTGTTGATACCAAAGGGATGCATTACCCCCACATACATTTTTAAATGGATCTTGGGGCAAGTAGTACCATCAAATCTGTCCAAATTCGGCATCTTGAATTTTGGTGGAACTCTTGCATTAGGAAATAAGCTCAAGGAGCCTATATCAACCAGGTTCTCTTTCTTCTTCATATTATTTAGCATTTTTTTCATATGCTTCACTTTTTCCATGAAGGCTTTGATTTCAGGGTTGACTTCCTTCCTTTGGAAAGGATCCGTGGGTCGGGAAGTGAGAGTAGGGGTGAAATTTAGTGGTTGAACTATCATGGGTTGATAGAGTGAGTTGTTTATGAGGAATTCAAGTGATGAAATAGGTAATGGTGGGATCATATTGGTGTTTGCATGCTCTTTGTCTTTGGAATTAGCTCTGGAAGTGAATCCATAAATAGGATAAAGAGCGGGTCTTGGGTCAGATTTGAGTAGTTTTGGGTCAGTTGAGCTTTGGGCCAGGGAGTTTTGTTCCATTATAGTGTAGACATCTTCTATAATGGCCCTCCTTTAGGCTTTGAGCAAGTCTTGAAAATAGGCATCTTGCCTCTTCATCAGGGTCTCTTGTTGTTCAGAGAGCTTAGCAAGAAGCTCATTAAAGATTTCATCAACTTTAGTAGCAGTGACTTCATCTCTAGTAGTAGACATTTTGTCAACCTTTGAAAGGGAAAAGGAACTGGGTTAGTATCAAGCTTTTGGAAAAAAAAAAAGGTTATGGGGAGGTGTGACAAACCAAAGGATCTTAGGTTTAATGACAATAGATGACAATGTCTTGTGGTTAGGATGACAGTGTCTTATGGTTAGGTTGACAGTGTGTGGGTAAAGATGAGGGTAGAGGTGTATGATGTTAGCTAGGTAGGTATTTAGCTAAGGGAGTTAGGTTAGATTTTAGCTTTGGGTGGCTAGGTCAGATTTTAGCTTTGAGTGGCTAGGTCAGAATTTAGCTTGGGATTGTGATTTATGAATGGTTTACCATGGGCTTAAGGATAGAGTGACCATAGGTTTTGCGATTGGGTATGGATGTACAATGGATTTGGATGTTGTGTGGACCATGGGTTTGGTGATAGTTGGATAATGGGTTAGACTAGATCATAGGCTTAGATGGGCTATGGGTTTGGATAGTTATGTAAGAGATGAAACCTAGTCAGCATTTAGTTTGGGTAAGGATAAGAGTGACGCTAAGTCAGTATTTAGCTTTGGTAAGGATGGTTGAGGATAATGCTATATCAATGTTTAGCTTGGGTAAGGACTATGAAAGATGAAAGCTAGATCAATGTTTAGCTTAGGTAAGAGTTGTAAAAGATGAAAGCTAGGTTAGTATTTAGCTTTGGTAAGAATTATGAAAGATGAAGCTATGTCAGTGTTTAGCTTAGGCTAGGTTAGTGTTTAGCTTGGATAAGAATTATGGAAAAGGATAAGGGTACCATAGACGGGTTTATTTTTACCATGAGTTTGACATGGGTTTAGATAGGATTGGATCATGGGTTTTAGGTGAACCATGAGTTTTAGGCTTTGACCATGGGTTTAGGTGGACCATGGGCTTTGGGTATTGACCATGGGTTTTGAGTTTTGACTATGGGTTTAGGTGGACCATAGGTTTTGGGTGTTGACCATGGGTTTAGGTGAACCATGGGTTTTTGGTTTTGACCATGGGTTTAGGTGGACCATGGGTTTTAGATTTTGACCATAGGTTTAGGTGAACCATAGGTCATAAGCTTTGGGTGTTGACCATGGGTTTTACGTGTGAAGGTGCTTAGATAGTTTTTGACTCTTCACAAGGTTCAAGCTATGATGCATGTTTACATAAATGAAAGTTTCATGATAATGACATACCAAGTTCAGTATTATGGTGCATTCTATCTTAAAGGAAAGTTTTATAAGTCATTACATGAAAGGGGTTAGGATGGTTTGAAGGGAACCCATCACACTAGAGATACGACATACCTAACCACATATGAGACAAGGAGCCTCGCGTGGGTCCAATGGTATATGCATACTCGTTACACCTTTAAAAGGATTAGAGGATACGTCGTGGGCTAGATGATTTCACTATTTGCAAGCAGGCCTAAGGAAGGTTGCCCACTCGATGTTACTTTTTATCCTTTGTTTTCCTAGGAAGCTAGGGTTTTTGGACAAGGAGTCCGATGTAGTGATGCATGAAAGAGTTATTTTGCATTTAAAGCCAAACTTGGTATTTTACCAAAAGTAATCCACTTTATCTTTTATTTGAAAAAGATTTTAAGTCCCTAGTGGAGTCGCCAACTGTAAGGCTTCCCCTGAGCACCGGTCTAATCTACCGATGAATTGAAATGCTCTTTGGGAGAAACTCCACGATTAGAACTAGCTGTGAGTTCAGAAAATTGATTTTTGTGATTTTGAAGTTGTGAAAGTGAGTCACCACTTTAATTTAATTGTTTTAATTGGGAAAATTAAAGAAAAACCCAACATGATTGACTCCATAAAATATTTGATTTATCCTAATGAAAAATACACTAATCTGCGAGTGACCAAAGAGGGCTCGGGGATCAGGTTTTGGTAATTACACAATTGAGAAAATATAATTTTCTTCAGTTTGGCTAAAAATTACAAAATAACTCGTAAAAAGGAATTTTCGTGTATGTATGAATAGGAATATAATAATGCATGAAACAAATATATATGATAAGATGGAATGACAAGTATAGATAAATAAGCAAAATAAATCTTATTTAATTATTACAAAACCAAAACGATTGAAATAAAGAGGATCTTTCCTCTAGGCCTTATGGGTACTAGGGAAAGCACACATTCCTCAACTATATTAAAAAAAAATGAAAAGTATAGAATTGGAAATAAATAACAAATATAAATGGGAAAATGTTATTAAAAATGATTTTGGAGTTGATGCCTTTTCAGAATGGCAGCCTGCGTATCCTATTAAATAGGAATCAAACCCCACGCAGTTCTTCCTTCTTGCAAATGAGGGGTTCTGGAAAAAGTATTGGTTTGTTTATTAATTTAATTCTGATTCTTAAACTAATAAATTTAATATCTTTTCTACTTAGACCTAAAGAGAATTCTAGATCTGAGTTTAGAATCCTAAGAATGGAAAGAAGATTATACCTTTGCTTTCCTTGTCTTTCGGATGAATGGAACGAGTTAAGCTCCGGATCTCAACTCCACCTTGGATTCGAAACCTTTGGAGGCTTAGAATCTGAAAAGCAAAAGATTAGCGAAATTGCATAACGAATGTAAATTGAAATTGAAATTGAAACAACAGCTCTTTTGTATCAAATTTCAAACAAAACTTAAACACAACAAGTATATCAGTATGAGAGAGTTTTTGCCTTGGAATTTATGTCAAATGAGCTTAAATGAGGCTCTATTTATAAAGCTGCTAAGGAGGCATCAGCAGTACAGACGGCAGCACCAGAAGCTCATAGGCAGCACTGGTGGCTCACCGAACATCCGGGCGACACAGACGTACCGCTAGCAGGCCTGTGCGGCATGTCCGACGTACTATACATGCACTGATCGGCTGGTTAGACCTGTTTCCTACTTTTTCATACATTTTTATCGGTTTCAATTTTGATTCAAGCTTAGTTTGATTATGTGAGTTCGTGACTGAAAAGTAGTCGACTGGAGGTGAAAGACTTAGGAAATTTATTTTTCAATAGGGCGCTGCCCTGCACCCTATAAGAGGCGCTACCCACTTGACCCCTGCTCTCTAACCGGCTAGTAGGACCACTGTAGGCATAGCGCACTATTCTTAGTAGGTGTCAAGCTGCAGCCAGATCATAACGGTGCAAATTTGAGAGTTCACAATACCATCTCCATCTAGTCTATTAATGCTTGGTATTTGTTTGATTATGGTGCAATGCATTCATTTATTTCACCATGTTTTGCTAAGAAATTAAATAAGAATAAGGAGAAGATGAATGAACCTTTGATTATAACCACCCCCTTAGGAGAAATTGTGGAGGTAGAACAAGTATATAAGAATTTTGCACAGTAGAAATTGAAAATAGAATCATGATGTAGATCATACCAAACCCAATGCATTAACTTAAATATCCAATAATATAAGAAGCTCAATATGCAGAAAAATAGTTTAGTAAAACACTTGGGAAACATCTCATAAGAAAAATAACATTTAAAGTTTTAAGATAAATCATCAATAATTAATATCCCAAAATAAACTCTTGGAGCATCTACGAATATCTCTTCATAACATATTATTATTAATGACTTTGACAAGGAATCCCCAAGCGAAGTAGAATGCTTGAGCCATCACCTTGCCTCCTCATATTGTTCACTTGGAACCACACAAGAAAATGGGGTGAGATAGATAGATGATCTCAATGAGTAAACAATATAGCATAAATGATATCATATATCCCATTTTTAAGGAAAGCCCATTACATATAACACATAGTTTATGATTTACAAATCATAGTTTCACAATTTTCAATTTAGCAAGATTTTCACTTTAGCAGGTTTGCAAAAATCACACTTAAAACACTTATTACATAATCAAAGTAAATGACTATACTAGCTCATTCACTCAAGGGAGAGGTGGCCTCATACCAAATTCCAACTCCTAACCTATTACTTATAAAGTCATGAAACTAATCAGGCTTTATGGCTGGAACCGCCCCTTCTAGCTGAGGTGGATACGCTACCCCTAACCATTGGGTTAAGACTGTGCACACAGGTTCCAATGATTATCCGCATCGACACAAAGACTTCTGCATAAAAGGCTAAAGGTATCATAGCTAGAGCTAATGTTAATCACATATGATAATAACATTTAAGGCAATAATAACATGTATCATGATAGCAATAGCAATTGTACTTATTGATCAAAGGATAAAATAATATGTGGCTCTAGAAAGAACACAAGGTAAGGTAGCAATTTCAAAGGATCTTTTATATCATTGAACAAATAATAATGGCTTTGGATGAATTGTCCGTTAGCAACCCAAGCTTAACAAAGAAATCATGTAATTATAATTGAAAGTAGAAAAATACTTGGGTTTCAAGAGTCTCAAAGATTCCCATAATAACATCACTTGTACTTATAACATGAATATAATGTTTACTCACACTTGTAGTATGAACACAGTGTTTACTCACCTTGTAGTTCCTTTGCTCCTAGTACTTATAGCCCTTGACTTCTAATAGTCCTCAAGATCTAACATAATATTTAATTGAATACTTAGTATTTATTTAATCATCATGCTATCCTATCCCATTACTACCCCATGCACACATAACATTCATATACACTTAGAGTTGCACATATAAGTGCACTCATCATTTGCACATAACATATTGACTTTTAAGAGTCTTCCGCACTTAGCCTTTATAGGCCTATATGAAAACACATCATAATTCATGTCAATACCTTTCTAAGGTCAATTTAATATCATTATCTTAATATCAATTTACTTTATCAATCAACTTAGTACACTTAACACTTCCATATATGTCAACTTAACAAATAACCTTCCAAGTGTCATGCTTATCTCTTATGACCCATTTATTCAATCAATATCTTCATCAATTCAAGATCATTAATTCATTATCTAGTCATCATAAAATCTATTTCCTTATTTCCTAATCATATTCACATTCTAATCATAACATAAGGTTAAGATACCTTAAGTATACCAAAGTGCCTTTAGGCTTGTCTAGAGTCATTCCTTCAACCAACATGCAATTTAACCATTTATCATACATACATACATGTAAATAATCATTAAAATATATCACATAAAAATTATAGACATTGGGATAAAAATCCTAACAATGGCCTAATACTCCATTAAAGAGAAAATCTGAATTTTCTTACTTTTCGCACTTTCTGTCTATTACAGTAATTTGTAAAAACATGGTTTGAACCAAGATTTTTCATGTAATCAAAACAAAAATCA
Source organism: Reutealis trisperma (assembly GCA_947687605.1). Classification (NCBI taxonomy): domain Eukaryota; kingdom Viridiplantae; phylum Streptophyta; class Magnoliopsida; order Malpighiales; family Euphorbiaceae; genus Reutealis; species Reutealis trisperma. The sequence continues at coordinate 185,092 of CANTUT010000017.1, read as the reverse complement.
TTTTAGAACATAAACATGTAGGAATCAGCACATATACAAATCCACATGCATGAAAATTTTCCAACTTTAGGTGTTAGGGTGAAAACCATAAACCTTTCTAGTTTTCGGTACTTTCTAGTCATTGTAGTAATATATAAATAGGCATTTTAAACCATTATTTTTCATTCATTCACAAAAAATATCAGTTATGAACATCAATATGTACAAATCAGCAGCCATTGACATGTCTTATGCATGAAAATTCCAAGTTTAGGGTTTTAAAGTGAAAAGCATGAGTTTTCTAGCTTTCCGCGCTTTCTGTTCATTGTTGAAATATGTAAACACCTTATTTAAATCATTATTTTTCATCCAAACAAAACAAATATCAATTTAGAATTCCATCATACAAAATTGGCAGCCACATATATATATAATCATAGAATTTTCCAACTTTCAAGTTCCAGGATGAAAACCTTGAATTTCCTTATTTTTTGAAACTTTTGGTCATTACAGTAATATGCATAAATATGATTTAATCCAATATTTTTCATCTAAACACATCAAAAATCCATTTTGAATTCAATGATGCAGAAATTGGCCCCCCATTATTGAGTTTATGCATGAAAATTTCAATTTTTAGTTACAGGATTTACCTTTGGAGAAATCGCATAGGCAGGTTAGTGTTTTAAGTAGAGAAATTTATTTCTCTATCAAAAATTCACCCAAACTGATTTAAATCTATAGAAATTTGTAAATACCTAGTTTAAAATAATTTCCTCATAATTTATCTTATAGAAATCAAATAAGAATTGAAAGAGAAGAAAAACTTATGATTACAATCAAGAAATAGCAAAGTTGAAAGTGTTTTTTGAGAATTTTGGTAGAGAGAATTATTTTGGGAGAATTTTTCTATCAAAATACTGAAATAACAGAGTGTGGCTACTGGAACACTAGGGCTAGCCGAATTTTGCATTCATATATGTAAGGTTTTGGGCAATTTTCAAGATTACCCTTAATGAGCTAGGTTATGAGTGTTTTGGTTTAGTGGGCTTTTGGGTATTTGGGCTTTTTAATTAATTCTAGGGCTGATTATACATTATTAAAAATAAAATATTTTTCTTATTATTTTCATTAAAATTTTCTCCAAAATATTTATTTAAAAATTATTTTAAAATACTCATAAAAATTTTATGCATAAAAATCACCTTTTTGCATGAAAATTTATTTTATGAAAAATAAATTATTTTATGCTAATACACTTTATATAAATCATTTATTTCACAATAATAACTCATATTATGCATATTAAAATTAATTTAACATGCCACATTTTTATTAATCACATAGCATATAAATTCCCATAAAGCGCACACTTAGTCTTAATAGTTCTAAGTCAAGCAAATGGTCATGAAAACTTTTAGGGTGGGTGTGGGTTGTTACAGCATCCTTTTAGCAAATTGAACTCCTCCCCCTTCATAATCTTCATCTTTTGTTTGTTACATATTTTTTTATATTGCACAATTTTTTAGAATAATTATAAACATTCTCAATAATAAAATTACACTCTTTTTTTTTTCCTTCAATCCTACCTTTATTTATTTCTTTTTTCCTTTTTTAGTTCTTCAATACTTTTCTATAAGGAAATATATGGCTGTTAAGATTGCTAAGGTAGAATCAACTCCAAGAAATCTTCTTGATTCTCTTAATTATAGACTTGTGACTTTTCTCTTTGCCAAAAACTTTTTTTTTTTTTTCAAAAAAGACTTGTGCTTTTACTTCTTTTTGGGCTGTTTGCTCCTTCAATAAAGAGTGATCTCCCAAATCATTTTATTAGGCTCTTTGCTCCCTCAATAGAGAGCAATCTTCTATATTGTTTTGCTAGGCTATTTGTTCTCTCAACAAAGAACGATCTCCTATATTCATTCTCTTAACAAAGAACTTATATATTTTTTATTGGGAAAAGAACCATTAATGCAATTTGGAAAAAAAGGCCTTTTATTTCCTTATTGATAGTACATTTTTAGGTGTTGGACATTCTAAGTATGAGGAACTTCCACTCCTTGAATGGTTATAAGTTTGTAAGTAGCTAGCCCTATTACTTTTTTGGTCCTTCCTAGTTTGGTGCGAGCTTGCCCATTTCTTCTCTTTTGCCTATAACTTCGAGGTCCCTAATGACTAGGTTTCCTTCATTAAATACTTAGGCTTTTACTATTTTGTTAAAGCAATTGCTCACCTAATATTTGAAATGCAATCATTCTGATAGTTGCTTTTTTTCAAAGTTCTTCAAGGAGATCCAGGTCAACTCTTCTAGCTTGGTCATTCACCTCATCACTAATAAAATTAACCCTTTCATTGGGTAGGTCGATGTCGATTAGGATAACTACTTTTGTACCATATTTCAAACTAAAAGGAGTTTCCCTAATAGATTATCTTGGAGTGGTTCAATAAGTGTAGAGGATATGATAAAGCTTGTCCACCTAACTTTGGCCATATGTGTCCAATCTTTATTTTAAGCCATGGAGAATCATGTGATTTATCACCTTGGCTTGTTTGTTTGTTTGTGAATGAGCCACTGATGAGAAGCATTTTTTTTTTTTTTATGTTAAGTCCTTGGTAGAAGGCCCTAAATTTAGTGTTGTTGAATTGCTTCCCATAGTCACTGACAAGCTGATAGGGTATACCGAATTAGCAAACAATGTTTCTCCGTAGAAAGTTAGTAACTTCATCTGCAGTTATGCTTGCCATAGGTTCAACTTCAACCCATTTGTGAAGTATTCTACTACTACGAGTAGAAATTTTATTTGCCCTAAAGCCATAAGGAAAGGGCCCACTATATCTATTCCCTACTTTACAAATGGCCACAAGCCAGTGATTGATATTTGTTCTGCTATTGGTATATATTTCCTATGAGTAAATTTCTAGTGTGCCAAGCATTTTCGCATAAAAGCAATAGCATCTTCTTTCATACAAGGCCATTGGTATCCTTGCCTAATGATTTTGGAAGCTAGAATCATTCCTCCAAAATGCATTCCATAGCACCCCTCATGTATTTCTTAGAGAACATACTTGGCCTTATACATCTCAACTAAAGAAGGGAGAAGGCTCTTTTATACAATATGCCATGGCAAACGGAGAAGTGAGCACTCTGCTGCTTTACTTTTTTTGCTTCTTTAAGTTTAGTAGGCAACTCACCTTGTGCAATATGCTTTTATAGGGTCTACCTACGAGGGTTCCTCATTAATGTCCATTACTTCTTCCCCCTCTAAGGTACTAGGATATGCTAAATATCCTACAAAGATTCTTCTAGGTAGTTCAACTAGATGGTGTCACATCCCAACTTCTGAGACATGATGGTCGTAGAACATAGGGAGATATAAGGTCACCCACGCCCATAGAACCCACTTATACATATAGAATTCATGCCTAGGATCGTACCAAACCTCATGTAATAACTCATTTAAAAAATTTATATGAAAACCTTTAGTTATAAAAGACAAATAAAAGATACTTCAAATACAACAAATAAGAAATATATTCAATTCCAATTTAAACCTTATTGAATAACACGTCAAGATAAACATTTAAAATAATCATTCCTAGAGCATCTAAAGATAACTTTTTATAACAAAGTATTATTAAAAACTTGGACAAGGAATCCCTTAAGCAAAGTAGGATGCTTGAGCCATCACCTTGTCTCCTTATTTGCTCACCTGGAACCACATAAGGAGAACTAGGTGAGATAGATGATCTCAGTGAGTAAATAATATGGCTTAAACGATATCATATATCCCACTTTTAAGGAAAGCCCATTGCGTATAACACATAATTCATGATTTACAAATCATGATTTCATAATTTACAATCTAGTAAGATTTTCACTTTAGCAAGTTTGCAAAAATCACACTTAAAACACTTATTATCCAATCAGAGTAAATGACTATACTAACTCATTCACTTAAGGAAGAGGTAGCCTCATACCAAATTTCAACTCCCAACCCATTACTTATAAAGTCGTGAAACTTATCAGGCTCCACTGCTAGAATCGCCCTTTCTAGCTGAGGTGGATACACAACTCCTATCTATCGGATTAAGACCATATGCGTAGGTTCTGATGATTACCTGCATCAACATGAGGATTTCTGCATAAAGGGTTGGTAATCATAAATAACAATATCATATAAGGCAACAATAACAAATATCCCAATAGCAATAGTAGTTTAACTTTCAAACAAAAGATATAATGATAGTGTAGTTCCAAAAAGAATATAAGTTAGGGTAATAATCACAAAAAGTATTTATCATTGGATAATCACAAATGGCTTTGGACCAAATGTCCTTTGGCAACCCAAGCTTAACAAAGAGATCACATAGTCAAATTTAAAATGGAAGTAAACTTGGGTTTCAAAAATCTCAAAGGTTCCCGTAACATAATCATGATAGCTTGAACTTGTAACAATAGCATAATGTTTACTCACCTTGTGGTTCCTTCACTCCTAATACACATAGCGGTTAGACTTCTAAGACTCCTCAAGGTCTATCATAATATTTAATTCAATACTTAGTATTTATTTAATCATGATGCTATCCTAGCCCATAACTACCCTATGCACAAATAACATTCATATACACTTAGAGTTGCACTTGGAAGTGCACTCATCACTTGTACATAGCATGTTGACCTTAAAAGTCTACCCATTTAGTCTTCATAGGCTCACATGAAAACACATTATAATTTATACCAAAACTTTTCTCAAGTTAAACACAATGTCATAATCTTAATATTAATTCACTGTAACAATCATCTTAGTGCATTTAACACTTCCATACCTATCAACTTATCAATAGCCTTTCAAGTATCATGCCTATCTCTTATGCCCAATTCATTCAATCAATCTTTTCATCAATTCAAGATCATTAATTCATTATTGAATCATCATAAAACCTATTTCCATCTTACCTAATCACATTCACATTCTAATCACAACATAAGGTTAAGATACCTTAAGTATACCAAATTGCCTCGAGGCTTGTTTAGGGTCATTCCTTCAATCAACATGAAATTTAACCATTTATTATTTATACATACATGTCAATATTCAATAAAATACATCACATAAAATTTATAGACATTGGGATAAGAATCCCAATGTAGGTCGAATGCTTCATTAAAGGAAAAACTGAATTTTCTTACTTTTCTTACTTTTCGTCTATTACAATAATATGTAGAAATATGGTTTGAACCAAGATTTTTCATGTAATCAAAATAAAAATCATTTTAGAATATCAATCCATAGGAATTGGCAGATATATAAATCCATATGCATGAAAATTTTCTAACTTTAGATGTTAGGGTGAAAACTATAAACCTTTCTTGTTTCCGATACTTTTCGGTCATTATAATAATATGTAAACACGTGTTTTAGACCATTATTTTTCATTCAATCATAGAAAATATCATTTTAGAACATCCATATGTATGAATCGGCTGCCATAGATCATAATTGTGCATGAAAATTCTAAGTTTTAAGGTTTAGGGTGAAAATCATGAGTTTTCGCGCTTTCTGCGCTTTTTGTTCATTACAATAATATATAAACACATGATTTAAATCATTATTTTTCATCCAAACAAAACAAATATCAGTTTAGAACATCAATCATCACATTCAACAGCCATAAAATTATCAAACCATAGAATTTTCTAACTTTCAAGTTCTAAGGCAAAAACCTTGAATTTTCTTATTTTCTGAAACTTTTCAGTTATTACAGTAATATGTAAAAATATGATTTAATCCAATATTTTTCATCAAAACACATCAAAAATTAGTTTGGAATCTGAATATGCAGTAGCCACCCTCCTTAATGAATTTATGTTTGAAAATTTCAATTTTTTAGTTATATGATTCACCTTTGGCGAAATCGCGTAAGAAGGTTGATGTTTTCAGTAGAGAAATTAATTTCTCTTTTAAAAACTCACCCAAACTGAATTAAATCTGTAAAAATCAGTAAATAACCAGTTCAAAATAATTTTTCTCATAATTTATTTCATAGAAATCATATAGGAAATTGAAAAGAAAGAAAAACTTATGAGTACGGGCAAGAAATCGTAAAGTTGAAAGGTGCTTTCTTAATTTCAATAGAGAGAATTATTTGGAGAGAATTTTTCTATTAAAATATAGAAAAATGGAGTGATGGCTATTGGAATGAGAGTGCTAGCTGAAATTGTCATTGTATATGTAGGGTTTTGGGCAATTTCCAATATTACCCTTAATGAGCTAGGTTAGGAGTGTTTTAGTGTAGTGGGCTTTTGGGTATTTGGGCTTTTTAATTATTTTTGGGGCTGATTATAGGTAATTAAAATATATGTTTTTCTTATTATTTTTATTAAAATTTCCCCCAAAATATTTATTTAAAAATACATATGAAATTATTTTATGCTTAAAAATCGCCTTTTTGCATGAAAATTCATTTTATATACAATAAATTATTTTATGCTAATGCACTTTATATAAATCATTTATTTCATAATAACAATTCATATTAGGCACATAAAAATTAATTTAACCTGCCACATACTCATAAATCACATCACACATGAATTTTCATAAAATCACATATTTGATCACAATAACTCTAAATTCAAGCAAATTGGTCATGAAAACTCTTAAGGTAGATGTGGGCTATTATATTCTCCAACCCCCCCCCCCCCCCCTCCCTCTCCTTTAAAAAGATTCATCCTTGAATTTTCAAATCTAACAGCACAACACACTCTGCTTAACTTCTCCGCCACACTTCTGCTGTGCTACTCAAACACAATATCTAACTATAATTAACATATCAAATACAATAAGGTACGTAATCACAATCTATCAAAAATCACACTAATAAACCTTCAGCTTAAGCTACACCTATGTTAATCTCTTGTTCAAATAAATCTTAAACTAATCATTAATAATTTTTGTACCCTTAACCTTAAACAAAAGTAATAGAACCTTTAATTTCATCTTCAATCACATATAATCCCAAGCATTTCTTTTCTTTATATCTCTATTAATATTAACGTCTACACTAATACCTTAATCACCACTTCTATTCATTATTTATCACATTAGCCATATAAGAATCCAATAGATAATTTCAAATTAATGTAACAACCCACACCCACCCTAGGAATTTTCGTGATAAATTGGTTGATTTAGAACTATTAAGGTTAAATGTGTGCTTGTGTGAAAATTTATGATTTAAGTGATTGATGAGTATGTGGCATATTAGATTAATTTTAATATGCATAAAATGAGTTGCTATTGTGAAATAAATGACTTACATGAAGTGCATTTACATAAAAAAATTTATTTTAAATAAAATGAATTTTCATGCATAAGATAATTTTTAAGCATAAAATAATTTTATGAGTATTTTTAAAATATTTCAAAATAAATATTTTTGGGGGAAATATTACAGAAATAAGAAGAAAAATATTCTTTTTATTTTTAATTTTACTCAGCCTGAAAATTTAAATAAAAGCCCAAATACCCAAAAGCCCACTACACAAAAATCCTCCTAACCTAGTTCATTAAGGGTATTAGTGGAAATTTCACCCAAACCCTATTATATATTCTAAATTTCGGCCAGAATAAAGTTCCAACAGCCATCCCCTTATTTTTTCTGTATCTTGGCAAAAAAATCCTTGATATGATGCAAATATGTATATATAAACTAATCAATTAATAGTTAATTTTGTGTTTGAATGCATGAATTTTATTTTTAAAGTGGTGTTTTAATCTTGTTTTTAAGTGTTCTTTAAGTAATCTAGGTAACTCTCAAAGGATCAAGGGTTCCATGCTTGAAAGGGAAGAAGTTTTGCAAGGACTAGCCAAGACAAGCTCGTGCCGACTCGTGCCCCATAGGTGCCGAGTGGTGACAGAAGGTTGTGGTGCCAACTCATGCCCTTTGGTGCCGAGTCATGCCAGAACCACATGGTGCTGACTCATCCTAGCTTGTCTCGAGTAGTTATGGTGCCTTTTCATCAAAACTCTTCACAAAAGGCTCCTTTTTGCAAAGGACATGATTTAGGACACCTAGAAAACTATACATAAGAATGTTTTATAGAATTTAAGAGATGTGATATTAGTATTATTCATATATTAAGTTAGTAATTAAGAGTGTAATTCAACTGTTCAAAAGTAAAAATAAGATTAAAGAGTCACCAAGGCATTCAAGCAAGCATTCAAGGATACTTCTTCAAAGTAAATTTCTGGAGTAAGGATTGAAGAAAATATCATCAAAGTTTCCTTTCCCTTATCTTTTTTTTCTTTGGTCCTTGATGTTCCTCTTGTCTTCTTGTCTAAACTTTGTTATTTACACTAAGAATATACACTAGTTTGGTTTCTTTGAATTGCAATAAAGTATTAGTTTTAATCATTCTATTTCTGATATGCTTTGCATGATTTAGTTTTAATTATGTGCTTAATTAATGTTGTATGTGCTTATCACCATGTATAACATGATAGTCAAATTATTCACAATGAGAGTTGGGATAAATTGATGGAAAAACAATTAAAATTACTTACAAAATAGGATAAGCACTTAGAGACAAGCAAACCCACTCTAAGGGGAATTATAGTATTGGCATGAATATTTATGGTTCTGTTCTATCTCTATGATGACATGAGAATGCTCATAGACTCTAGATCAAACACTTCTAATTGACAACGAGAGTTGCTTTTAGGAATTATAGACCATACTCTCAATCATTGCATGCATGTAACACATCTTATTAAAATCAACTCTAATTTGTAATTCAATCTAATCAACATCCTTAATCGTAATATTAGTATAGTAGCATATAGTTAGTTTTAAATCTCTTATTTAATATCCTTGCCTATCCATCCTAGTAACTATCTAATTAATACAAAATTTCCAAGTTCCCTAGAGTTCGACACCCTACTCATCCTATACTAATCCCTTTGGATTTGGGTCACCCATAGTAGGCTTAACAATCCTCTCAAAATATTTCTCTCTACCGAAATTAAGAAAACACCTTTCCGTTTCGCGATTTATTGACCGTAATCGTAAGTTTTCCTTCTCTTTTAATTTCTAAACTGATTTCTATGAAATAAATTATGAAAAAATTATTTTGAATTGGTTGATTACTGATTTTTATAGATTTAATTCTATTTGGGTGAATTTTTGGGAGAGAAAATCTATTTTCTACCGAAAACACAATTCTTTCCACAGGATTTCTCCAAAGGTGAATTCTATAACTTAAAATCATAATTTTTATGCATAAACATCACAGGGGGGGCAATTTGTGTATTGTTTTTTTCTAAACTAATTTTTGATTTGTTTTGATGGAAAATATTGGATTAAATAATATTTATGCATATTTCTGTGATGACCAAAAAGTTTCAAAAAACAAAGGAGTTCAAGATTTTTGTGTTAGAACTTGGAAATTGGAAAATTCTATTATTGAATGGATATATGGCTGCTAATTTGTATGAGGAAGTATGATATTCGTTTTGTTTAAATGAAAAATAATCATCTGAATCATGTGTCTGTTTATCGCTGAAATGAACGAAAAGCATGAAAACTCATGATTTTTCACCTAAGCCTTTAAACTTCGAACTTTTTTGTATAAATCCCATCTATGGCTATCGAATCATGTATGGATGTGTTCTAAACTAATATTTGCTATGATTGAATGAAAAATAATAGTTTAAACAACCTGTTTACATATTTTTGAAATGACCGAAAAATACCGAAAATAAGAAAAACTCATGGTTTTATGCTCGATAATTCAAAAGTTAAATTTTTATGTATAAGCAATACATATGGATTTAAATTCTAAAATTATTTTTGTTGTGTTTACATAAAAAATCTTGATTCAAACTATGTTTTTACATATTTCTGAAATAGATGAAAAGTGCGAAAAGAAGAAGAATTTAGTTTTTACCTTGGTGATGCATTCGGCCTACATGAATCTTTTTGCCCCATTGTTTATAATTTTTATGTGATGTGTTTTGATGATTATTGACATGTATCTATGTATAATAAATGATAAAATTGCATGTTAGTTGAAGGTATGATCCTAGATAAGCTTAAATGCTTTATGGTATACTTAAGGTATCTTAACCTTATGTGGTGATTAGAATACAAATATGATTGGGAAATATGAAACTAGATGTTATGATGACTTGATAATAAATACATAGTTTTGAGTTGATGAAGTGACAATTGAATAAAAAGGATCATAAGAGTTAAGTATGACACTTGAAAGGTTAATGGTTAAGTTGACATGTATGGGAGTGTAAAGTGTATTAAGATGATTGTTAAAGTGAAATGATATTGAGGTAATAATATTGTGATGACCTTAAAAAGGTATTAATGTGATTGTAATGTGATATCAAGAGAGCCTATAAGGCCTAAGTATGGAAGACTTTCAAAGTCAACATGTTATGTGCAAGTGACGAGTACACCTATGTGTGGACTCTAAGTGTATGTGTATGCTATATGTGCATGGGGTAGTTATGGGATAGAAGCATCATAAGTAAATAAATACTAAGTGGTAAATCAAATATTATGTTAGATTTTGAGGAGCTTTAGAAGGGCAAAGGGACTACTTTACTAGGAGCAAAGGAACCCCAAGGTGAGTAAATGCCATGTTCATGTTATAAATATGAACAACATTATGTTATGTTATAAGAATGTGGTATATTGTTATGTGAGCCATTGTGATCATTGAAACCCAAGTTCTTTTTGTTCTAAAATATTATTATATGAATTCTTTGATAAGCTTGGATTGCCAAGGGACATTTGGTCCAAAACTATTTTGTTATCCAATGAGAAATTCTTGTGATTAACACCCTAACTTATATTCTTTCTAGAACTACACTATCATTGTATCTTTTGTTTGAAAGCTAAACCACCATTGTTATTGGAATACATGATATTGTTGCCTTATGTGACATGGTTAATTGTGATTATCATTAGCTCTAACTATGGTACCTTTTACCCTTTTATGTAGAATCCTCGTGCCGTGCGGGTAATTATTGGAACCTGTGCACATGGTCTTAACCCGATGGATAGGGGTAGTGTATCCACCTCAGCTAGAAAGGGGCAGTTTTAGCCATAGAGCCTAATCAGCTTCATGCCTTATAAGTGATAGGAGTTGGAATTTGGTATAAGGCCACCTCTCCTTAATGTGTTCAAGTGATAGAGCAATAGCCTTCACTCACTATGTGCTATAAGTGTGATTTCTACAAACTTGCCAAATTGAACCCTTGTTAAATTGCAACCTAATTCATGAATTATAAATCATGAACTATGTGCATAAGTTATGTGTTTCCTTTTCAAAGGAATATGTGATATGTATGTGCCTTATCGTTTACTCATTGAGATCATCTATCTCACCCCTTTTTCCTTGTGTAGTTCCAAGTGAGCAAATGTGAGGAGGCAAGGTGATGGCTCAAGCATTCTACTTTGCTTAGGGAAATTCCTTGTCCAAGTTATTAATAATTCTATTTTATGAAGTCTTGTCATTAGATGCTTCGGGAATGTTGATTAATACTTATTGATATATATTATTTTCCTTATGGATTTATATGTAATGATTTATTTTAAACTTCTGCAATTTAAGGTATTCATCTAAATATTTTAAACAAGTTATTGAACAAGTTTGGTGAGATCCTAGGCATGATTTGTCTATATGTAAGTGGGTTCTACGGGCGTGGGTGACCTTATATCTCCTCATGTTCTAGGACCGTCATATCTCTAAGGTTGGGATGTGACAATTAATAACTCTAATTGATATTCGATAATTCTCTTTCCATACTAATAATTATTACTTAATCTATTATAACCTCAATAAATATTTTTGTATTTAATACCTTGCTAACATCACAATTCCTACCCTCCCATCATTTATCAATTAAAACATATTTAAACTTAATAAACATTTCTATATATATCACATCCCAGACAAACTTGCATTCTGTAAATTTATAATCCCAAATAGACTTCCTATAACTATTTCAAATTTATTCCCTTTCTGTATAATACATATATCATTATCATGGCTTAATTACCTAATGCCTCAAAATTTTTATACATTTAGCTCATAATATCATCTCACTTTAGATTTCCACTTACATCTTACTATACTTCACATTCTAAATCATTTAACTTACCCATATTAAAATAATAAACCTTCTAATACCATTGTTGTTCAATGAAATCTCTACGAAACTCTTATATCTTTCCAAATCTATGCCATTCTAGGTTATCTTAATAAAAATTCTTTCCATACTAAAGATCACTACCAAATTTTCCAGTAACCTCAATTGAACATTATTGTATCTAATGCCTTAGAACATTTCTCATACAGAGGACTCTAATCCCTTTCAAGTATGTTCAAAACTATTTAAATTTTCAAAAATGCATAGAATCATTTGTAAAAATCAAAACATTTTCATCCTTGCATGTAAAATGCAACCTTAATGTAATGCTTGATGTGGTTCATGATGTATTATTGATGATGTATGATTCCATAAAGGACAACTTGATGCCTATAGGCAAATAGACTAGACGCAAGTACATAATCAAATCAAATCAAATCTAGAACATTTTATCTTAAAATCATTTTATACCCTTATAGATCAAGTTCTTATGGATCCTCAAATTTACAGTTCATATGGCCTGAACATCTATCATCTTATAAAATTTCAAATCTTTATACTCTGATTGCACCCTATATACTCAAAGGAATCTCATCACTAAAGAATCTCTACTAGCATCATACTTATCCTTTTATCATCCTTACAAGTCTAAGAATACTTACCTTTTATGTCTCCCCCCTCTTAAAAGAAATTCATCCTCGAATTTCAGTACTTGCTCACATGTTCTCGAAAAAATTGGGAATGCTTATATCGCATCCCTTCCTCAGCTTTCTAAATATACTCATCTATTCCATGATAACGCTAGTAGACCTTAATCATAGGTATCTCTTTGATACATAAATTTCTCCCCATCTTTAGCTCGAAATTCTACTTGCTTTCCTCTATAGTCAATATAAGCTCCATACTCATATAGCCAAGCCATTCCTAAGATCACATCGAATTCTAGGACATCAAGTTTCAATAACTCCACAAGAAGTTTTCATCCATCAATGTCTACCTCACAGTCCCTAAACATATACTTTACTTCCATCATTTCTCCCAAAGGAGTCAACACTACTAAGGGTTCATTAATTTATTCCTTATCTCTACCGATACTCCTAGCAAAATATGGAGACACAACGAACGCATAGCACTAGAATCAATCAAGCATCTTCCACTTAGAATCCTGAATGGGAATAATACCTTCTTTTTTTTAAATCACACTAGATTAAAAATTCTTCCTTTGACTATACTCAATGTCTATCACGACCCATCTTTGAGTCGTGCCTGTCCTAGGGTATAGGGAGACGTAAGGTCACCTAAACCGGTAGAACAACCTATAACTCATAAGCTGTTACTATTACGTTATCCTTAACCCAAGATCGTAGCCATAATTTCTTATTCCTTAGTACCGGTTATCATGTTAATTACTTAGATAATAGTCATTTATCGTTCAAATTCATTTTCATACTTATCACTTTTGGACTCCATTTTCCAGTGATCTAATTGCAACTCAAGTGAGTATTAATCATGCATTTGAACTATACTAGGATAATACCCAACCACCCATACTAATAATATTCTAAGTTATACCATTATTACAGACTTTAACAAAACATGGAGCTCTAGAGTGAAATCTCCAAAATTACAACATAATATATACATTAGGATACCAAAACTAGCAATGCAACTTCCAAGTGAAGACGTAGAACTTGGAATTTACCTTGCCGATCTATCAACTGGTCCTGAAAATAAATAACAACTATGGGGTGAGACAAAGCTCAGTGATACAAAATAATACTATATAAAGTAACCAATGGTATGGGGTCTCATGATGATTTCTTATAGCAGTAAAATAAAATGGATCAAGACTTATTCTTATGGAATACTTTTCCATATATAATAAATATTGTATTTTAGCATAATATTTCCTTTCTTAGAAACAAGGTGTTTCCCCCATAATCAATCGAGTGGCGGCCTATGCCTTGCTCACTTCCCTATTCCTAGTCACACGTACAACTGATCAGGCCGTACGTACTGGGGACCTTAAACCCTTCCCAGCTAAGGTTCGGATACTCTTTACCCTATCCGTGGGTCTATTACCATTGTGCACAAGGTCTGATGTATTGCCCCACATCAGAGGGGTATTCTGCTTATCATGATATCATTATAACATTTTATTTCTCTATCCATGAAATGATTCAATGGATAAAATCAATAAATAATCAAAATCCCTATCATTGATCATATTATGAGATTAAGCAATAAGGCTCATTTGGCCAAGTGCCATGAAGGATATTTAATTCAATAATCGGTAAAGCATATCATACATGCCAAAGAATTGCAATGCATTTTAATTAGGAAAAGTGATTCAACATTCATGCTTATATTTAAAGCACAAGGTATATAAAATTATTAGGTACTCACCTCTTGCTCCTTAGCTCCTATACCGATATTTCTAATGTAGATTATAACGAGGCTCCTCGGTATCCCGAGCAATGCCTTTGCCTTTCGATTCTACAAATACACCCCAAGCAATCGTATATTATTTCCTACTCCTTTAACTTGCTAATCTCATTCTAACTCAACTTAACATCAACTTCCTACTACTAATCACCAAAACACATTCCAATACATTAAACAACAACATACATAAACACATTAATTTTTTTTTAATCACTTTATTCCAAAATCCCATGTTATCCAAATCCTTTCATCAAAACAATTAGGTTCTTTTTCCTTCCTAATTCCTTAATTAAATCCTATGTTCATCAATGGCAACCAATGCAATCAATTTTCTAGCATTTAAGAGAATTAACAAAACTCAAAAATCAAAATCTCTAATTTGGTATATTCCAATTAGAGTTGAAAAATCATTTTCATCAACCACAATTCAAATTAACTTCATAAACATCAAATTGAATTAATCACAAGCTTATTTAGCCAATAAATCTTAAAATTCAAGTTTAAATCTTGAAACTTCCAATGTGACCCAAAACTCCAAGATTTAGGAAAAATTATCAAATTCATTTTCAAACTTCAAATTAAACATGGATTTATCAAATTAATACTCAAACAATCAACATTCATACACCAATTGAAATTAATCTCTTTCAATTCCCATAAACCCTAACTTTACCAAATTGGGATGATTTGGGGAAAACCCAAAATTTCTCAATCAAATCTCAAATTGATCTTTCAAAGATGAAATTAATGTCATGCAAAGCCTACCACAATAATCAAACATCAAACTACACTTCACATTACATACTTCCCTTATATCATGCATTATGCCTTCAAGAATTTCAATTTTTGAATTAAATCTCTAAATTCAAATTTTTCATTTTTAATCCACTTTTCAACATCCCAAATAACCTTAGATATTGTTAAAAAAAATTTTGGACACTTCCCCTAAAATTCCTTGTTTGGCCGAACCCTATACAAAGTTCCTTCTCATTGATTTTTCATGCTTCCCTTGTTATTATTCACCTATTAAACCCCAAATCCTTAACCCCAATTCTCATATTTCATCACTTAACATGCCAAACTAACTCTTCTTCAAATCATTCCACCAAAATCCAATTATAGAAATCAAAAGAAAAGGGATAATTGCTAACAATTTATCACACTTAGGCTAAGGAAATAAAGGAATTACTTAAGTAATGAATCTCACCTTGAAATGCTCCAAATTTAACTCTAAGTTGAAGAACAAGTTGGGAGGTTTTTAGTATTTGGTGAGGGTGAAATTTTTGGTGTAGGTTACAAATGAAATGGTTTAACACATTTTCATTTTATATACAAATAAGATCAATGGTGGTGATTTAATCCTACAAGATCAATGGTCATATTTTTACTTAAGATGGAGGGCTAAGATTGATCAAAATGGATGGTTGAGATGGCCCTTAGGTGTATGGTGACCAAGCATCATAATAATGAATCTCATCACTACCAAAGTGAACATAATCATGGTGATGGAAAAGTAGGAAGCTTAGGTGTAAAGTTGACATAAGTCAACAAATATGGCTAACCTAACTCCTTCTCATCCTAACCCCTTATTAACTTGTTCTAACCATAATTTAGTCAAGCTCCACCTAAAATTAGAGGCCTTAGGGCCGGCCACTCCATGGGCTTGGGCTTTGAGTCCAAAAGCCCATCAACAAGCCCATCCGAAAACGTTTCCCAAACTTAAAAATTTTTCGTAACTTTTTCCCTTCCCTTTCACTTGGCATTTTAAATCTTACCTTCCCATATCATAATAAGCTTAAACTAAGCCATATTGCCTAAAATTAATTCAATAAAATATACAATAAATATTTATATTTCATAAAAATATACTCTCAAGCACTTAGCACCAACAAGAGTTTCTTTCATCCTATCACCATGTCATTGATACTATACTCATAAAATTTATATTCTATGGTATTATTATAACTCTGATGAGCTATGGAGACCTTGGGTATTACAATATCTACGTAAGTGATAGAGAAATCCCTAGCTTTCTTGTTGTTCTAATCTATACGGTAGTATCTAAACCATAAGTTTCTTAATATATATCACCTACTTCCCACCATATACTTATATATATATATAATGTAACTAATTTGTTCATTCTCTTATTGATTATTACTATCATTTTTCTTCCTATGACATCAATCACAATTATCATTTAATAACTCCATATAATTCATATATCAAACCATTGTAACATATAAGTATTTCATGCCTCATAACATTATACCCATCAATCATTAATCTCAATTGGATCAAATTATCATACCTACTATCAAATAATCAACTTCTCTTTCTAATCCACTTAACCCCACTATCAAAATGTCATACTTAACATGCCTTAACATGAGCATCCATCATATAATATCACATCATAGGACACATATCACCTAACATATATCACATATCATGGCATCTATCAACTGTCCTAATCAAGTAACACATAACTTATAGCATAATAAATTCTCTTATCATATAGAAGTGAATCATGTCATAGGCAAAAAGAATCAATGCACATTAAGTCGCTAAGCCATCAATTAATGTCATTCGCATCGTAGGAGTCTTATACCCCTAGGCCAATAGTTATCCACTACCAATGTAAACCTCAACTGTGCCTCTTGTCAGGACGAACATTGGGTGCATAGTCTCTCATCTATTCAACATCTTTAGGTAAGTCCTCTTATAGGTCACACGGGTGCTCTGGGTGTTAGTACTCGAGCAGGGGTCATCTTCTTGGTCATCTAGTAAAAGAATCGTAAGGCACACAAATAATAACAAGGAGTACTATAATTTATTAGTATTTCATAGAACTATATTAGTGATAAACTGCAAATGACATGAAAAGAAAATTCCTATGCTCCAAGATTATACTTATTTAACCCAATACATGGACAAGTCTAAACTAGACTTTTAAAAACTACAGCTCTGATACCAACTTTGTCGCATCCCAACTTTTGAGACATGACAGTCCTAGAACATGGGGAGACATAAGGTCACCCATGCCCATAGAATCCACTTATACATATACAATTCATGCCTAGGATCGTACCAAACCTCATGTAATAACTCATTTAAAACATTTATATGAAAACCTTTAGTTGCAAAAGACAAATAAAAGATACTTTAAATACAACCCATAAGAAATAATAATATTCAATTCCAGTTTAAACCTAACATGTCAAGATAAACATTTGAAATAATCATTTCCAAAGCATTTAAAGATAACTCTTCATAACATAGTATAATTAAAGACTTAGACAAGGAATCCCCTAAGCAAAGTAGCATGCTTAAGCCATCACCTTGCCTCCTCATACTGCTCACCTGAAACCACACAAGGAGAACTGGGTGAGATAGATGATCTCAATGAGTAAATAATATAGCGATATCATATATCCCATTTTTAAGGAAAGCCCATTGCATATAACACATAGTTCACGATTTATAAATCACAATTTCATAATTTACAATATTGCAAGATTTTCACTTTAGCAGGTTTGCAGAAATCACACTTAAAATACTTATTACCCAATTAGAGTAAATGACAATCCTAGCTCATTCACTTAAGGGAGAGGTGGCCTCACACCAAATTCCAACTCCTAATCCATTACTTATAAAATTATGAAACTGATCAGGCTCCATAGCTAGAACCACCCCTTCTAGCTGAGGTGGATACATAACCCCTATCCATCGGGTTAAGACAATGCGCACAGGTTCCAATGATTATCCACATTGGCACGAGGATTTCTGCATAAAGGGTTAAAGGTACCATAGCTAGAGCTAATGGTAATCACAAATAACAATATCACATAAGGCAACAATAACAAGTATCCCAATAGTAATAGTAGTTTAACTTTCAAACAAAAGATACAATGATAGTGTAGTTCCAAAAAGAATATAAGTTAGGGTAATAATCACAAAAAGTATTTATCATTGGATAATCACACATGGCTTTGGACCAAATGTTTTTTAGCAATCCAAGCTTAACAAAGAGATCACATAGTCAAATTTAAAATGGAAGCGAACTTGGGTTTCAAGAATCTCAAAGGTTCCCATAACATAATCATGAAAGCTTGAACTTGTAACAATAGCATAATGTTTACTCACTATGTGGTTCCTTCGCTCCTAATAAACGTAACCCTTAGACTTCTAAGACTCCTCAAGTTCTATGATAATATTTAATTCAATACTTAGTATTTATTTAATCATTATGCTATTCTATCCCATAACTACCCTATGCACATATAACATTCATATACACTTAGAGTTGCAATTGGAAGTGCACTCATCACTTGTACATAGCATGTTGACCTTAAAAGTTTTGCCTATTTAGCCTTTATAGGCTCATATGAAAACACATTATAATTCATGTCAAAACTTTTCTCAAGTCAAACATAATGTCATAATCTTAATATCAATTTACTATAACAATCATCTTAGTGCACTTAACACATCCATATATGTTAACTTATCAAAAGCCTTTCAAGTGTCATGCCTATCTCTTATGCCCAATTCATTCAATCAATCTCTTCATCAATTTGAGATTATTATTTTATTATTGAATCATCATAAAACCTTTTTCCATATTACCGAATCACATTCACATTCTAATCACAATATAAGGTTAAGATACCTTAAGTATACCAAATTGCCTCTGGGCTTATTTAGGGTCATTCCTTCAATCAACATGCAATTTAACCATTTATCATTCATACATACATATCAATAATCAATAAAATACATCACATAAAATTTATAAACATTGTGATAAGAATCCCAATGTAGGCCAAATGCTCCATTAAAGAAAACACTAATTTGTCTTACTTTTCGTACTTTCTTTCTATTACAGTAATATGTAGAAATATGGTTTGAACCAAGATTTTTCATGTAATCAAAATAAAAATCATTTTAGAATATTAATCCATAGGGATTGGCACATATATAAATCCATATGCATGAAAATTTTCCAACTTTAGATGTTAGGGTGAAAACTATAAACCTTTCTTGTTTCTGATACGTTCTGATCATTACAGTAATATGTAAACACGTGTTTTAAACCATTATTTTTCATTAAATCATAGAAAATATTAGTTTAGAAAATCCATATGTATGAATCAGTAGCCATAGATCATAATTATGTATGAAAATTCCATGTTTTAAGGTATAAGGTAAAAATCATAAGTTTTCGCACTTTTCGCGCTTTTCATTCATTACAGTAATATATAAACACATGATTTAATTCATCCAAATAAAACAAATATCACTTTAGAACATCAATCATCATAATTTAGTAGCCATAGAATTATTAAACCCTAGAATTTTTCAACTTTCAAGTTCTAGGCGAAAATCTTGAATTTTCTTATTTTCTGAAACTTTTCTGTTATTACAGTAATATGTAAAAATTTAATTTAATCCAATATTTTTCATCAAAACACATTGAAAATCAGTTTAGAATCTAAATATGCAGTAGGCCTTCTCCCCCCCCCCCCCCCCCCCCTCCCCCGAATGAATTTATGTTTGAAAATTTCAATTTTTGAGTTATAGGATTCACTTTTGGCAAAATCACGTAGGAAGGTTGATATTTTTGGTAGAGAAATTAATTTCTCTTTTAAAAAATCACCCAAACTAAATTAAATCTATACAAATCAGTAACTAACTAGTTCAAAATAATTTTTCTTATAAGTTATTTTATAGAAATTAGATAGGAAATTGAAAAGAAAGAAAAACTTACGAATACAAGCGAGAAATCGCAAAGTTGAAAGGTGTTTTCTTAATTTCAGTAAAGAGAATTATTTAGAGAAAATTTTTCTATCAAAATATAGAAAAATTAAGTGATGGCTGCTAGAATAAGAGTACTGGCTGAAATTCTCATTATATATGTAGGGTTTTAGGCAATTTCCAAGATTACCCTTAATGAGCTAAATTAGGAGTGTTTTAGTGTAGTTGGCTTTTAGGTATTTGAGCTTTTTAATTATTTTTGGGGCTGATTATAGGTAATTAAAATAAAAATATTTTTCTTATTATTTTCATTAAAATTTCTCCCAAAATATTTATTTAAAAATACGCATAAAATTATTTTATGCTTAAAAATTATCTTTTTGCATAAAAATTTATTTTATGTACAATAAATTATTTTACACTAATGCACTTCATATAAATCATTTATTTCACAATAATAATTCATATTAGGCACATTAAAATTAATTTAATTTGCCACATACTCATAAATCACATCACACATGAATTTTCATAAAATCACATATTTTGTCACAATAAATCTAAATTCAAGCAAATTAGTCATGAAAACTCCTAGAGTAGATGTGGGTTGTTATAGATAGGTAGCTATGAGACCTCGCCTGAATGCCCCTCCCTTGCTAGGGGCAAATTGCCTTAAGGAAAGGCGAGCAATTTTTAAGGAGGTTATGGAATGAACTTTGGTGCTCACGATTGAAGCAACTATTGCTCAGAAAAATTATTCGTGGTTTTGAAAAATGATTTCTAAAGTCGCCACCTTAATTTATTTTCTAAAATAGAAAAATTAAGGAAAAACCTATTCATGACTCCAATTGATTAATTTTAGTTGATTAATTTATCTAAGGATAAAATCACTAGTCTCGAATTAGGTTGAGTCCAAGGACTAAGTTTTTAGTTAGATCATCACAATTTGGCTCTTAAGTTTAATTTAACTTAAAAATTGGTTTTATGAATTGTGACTATAAGATAATAAATAAAATGTGTGAGCATGACATAATTATGAAGTGCATGATAGAATTTAAGAAATAAAGCAAATAAACATCTGTAAGCCTAGAAGAGTGGTCCCTATAGTCCTTATGGATTTTGGGGAAACCATAGAATCTCTCTTGATTCCAAAATAATCAAATAAATATTTACTCAAATTTACCCAAAAAAATTATAAAAATAGATAATTGCAATTGAAAATATTTAGAAAATGGAATTAATTTAGAATTGGATTTGAGATTTGGATTTAAATTCTAAACATGCCTACGTACCCCATTAAATAGATATCAAAACCCATGTAGTTTGTTTCATGATTAAGTGGAGGGATTTTGGGGGCTGATTGGATTGATTGATTTATTTGATTTGGGTTTGTAAGTGAGAGGGAAAAGTTAAAACCTTTGTTTTTGGTGTATGAAGTGTTTTACCGAATCGAAATTTCATTTTATCGGGACTGAGTGATTGGATTGATTGGGATTAATTAATTAATTAAAATGATTAATTAACTAATTAATATGATAAAATGGATGGATGGATGGATTAATTAATTAATTTGGATGAAGGGTAGATTAAAAAAAGGATTAATTTGATTTTGAAAAAAGGAATTAATTAATTAATTAAAAAGATTAATTAATTAATTCAGTGATTAATTTTAGTTTTAAAAAAAGAGTTTTAGTTAATTAAAAAGATTGATTAACTTGGTTAGGGTGAGATAATTAATTAAATAAAAAATTAATTAATTAATTAATTAGAGAGTGGCTGGGAGAGAAGAGGAGAGAAATTAGATGATAACTATCCACTATAACTCAAGAGGTGAGGAAAATGGAAGAATTAAGAGAGGTATTTATAAGAAAAGTAGGGTGAGAGTAATTTGTGAAGAGGAAAAGTGGAAAGACAAGGAAGGGTAAGGCTAGAAATGTTGAAAAAATCATACTGAAGGACAAAATTGAAATTTTAGAGGGCAAAGTGGGGACCAGCCACTGGAGAGGGCAATGCTTTTTTTTTTTTAGAGACTGGTTATTGGTTTGCAGTTTAGAAAATTTGGGTATTCGGGTAGCAATATATTTGAAGGCTAAAAGAATTTTAGCATACTAAACTTAGCAAGTGCTAGGCTGCGGCTAGATGATGAGGGTGCAAAATTGAGAGTCCATAACTACCCCCTTATCAGAATTGTCTTTTCTGTAAGACAATTCTGATGATAGTAAACCCAAAAGTTGGAATGGTATAAGGAACTAAAGAGATGTCTAGGTAAGTGATTGGACATGTTTTGCTGAGAGATATGGTTGAATTTCAAGGATGATAGTAAAAAGAACCAAAAAATATTTAGGTGATTGTTTCTAAACATGTATGAGTGAAAAGTGTGATTGACAAATGAAAGCTAGAAAAGGAACCAAACGGATATCTAGGCTGGTGGCTAGATATTTTTTTTGGGTGAATTGATGGATTTGGATAAAAGAGGTGGAAAATGGAACCATACAGGTATCTAGGTGATCATTTCTAGACATTTATAGGTGGAATTGATGGATTTGAATAAAAGAGTTGGAAAAAAGAACCACATGGATGTCTGTGTGACCATTTCTAGACACTTATGGGTGGAAGAGGATTTTGGACAAGATAATTTAGTAAAATGAGAGCCTTAACCTAGGGCAAGTCAGCTTGAGAGATGTAATATCCAAGGTTTCCCTAACCTATTAGAGTTGGCAATAGAGTCACCATAATGTTCATGTACTGTGCCATCAAGGCCTCCCTAGCACATCAAGAACCATAAAAACATCATAAGAAGCAAATTTTTAAATGAATGATGTGACAATGAATGAAGAATGTAATTGATTTCTATAAGCACTTTTATGATAAAATGGAAGTCAAACCGAGTTTGATTTAATGTGATGATGTTAAAAATTTATTTGAAATGTGAATCTAAAGTGCTAGTGAATGGGCACTAGAATCTCCTAAATTATTAGGAGATAATAATAGTGACATGAAAAGTTGATTTCAATCAAAGTTACAATAGTACAATGAAAGTCAAACTTAGTTTGACCAAGTGAGTCTATATGACTTACATACATGAATAATGCTAATGAAAGGCTAGAAAATGTGTACTATGGAGTGAACAAGATTTATCTGGTAACGTCTAGAG
The DNA here is from genome assembly GCA_947687605.1 of Reutealis trisperma. Classification (NCBI taxonomy): domain Eukaryota; kingdom Viridiplantae; phylum Streptophyta; class Magnoliopsida; order Malpighiales; family Euphorbiaceae; genus Reutealis; species Reutealis trisperma. The sequence continues at coordinate 161,587 of CANTUT010000017.1, read as the reverse complement.
TGTGTAATGATATTTGAAGGTAGAATTATGTGTATTAAAGTGAAAGAAACAAAATGGAAAATGTATCAAGTACCGAGCTTGAAACATACATATAAGGATTTGTTAAAGGGCTTTTGGACTCAAAAGCTCAAGTCCATTGAATGGCTAGCCCACAAGGCCCAAATATGGATGAACATACACTTAACTATAGTTAGAAATAGCTAACCAAGGTTAAGTTTGATGTTGGAAAAGCTAGCCATTAATTTTGGCTTGGAAGCCACCTTTTTTTACTAAGTCAATTCCTTTTCCAACTTGAATTCTCCTTTCATCCACACTAAAGTCTACATTCATTTTTGCTACTTCAAAAACTATATAATGAACATCACAATTGTAGAGAAAATCCTAGCCATCCAACTTGAATCAAATCATAGCCATTCATCAAGGTTAAATCTTAGCCATTGGATTAAGCTCGATCAAATCTTCACTATCCAACCCATCATATATATATATATATATATATATATATATATATATATATATATATATATATGCAAATTTTATGTTGTAAACATCATTTTTTCCTATCTCTACACCAAAGTTCCATAAAAACAAAAAAGGCTCTCTCTATACACTAATAGCAATATGAACCTTAGCAAACCAAAGCTAACCAAGGTGAGAAATCATGTTCATCTTCTCTTTCCTATATTCTAAGGTTGATTTTAGTATCTTGGTTGCATAAAGTCACTTCTACACTAGATATAAGTTTTGGCCAATACTAAGAAATGATCAAGGAAGTGTTATAAGTTCTAATTGAATACATCTATGGTTATTTTAGATGAAGAATAATGATTTAGAAGTGTTAAAGTTAATTAAGGAAGTTTGATTCAAGACTTGAAAATCTTAGTAGCATGAATTTAGTCTAGAAGGGAAATTAATATTCTAATGCTAGATATTGATAATTGAATGATCATATAGGTTTATGATATGCTAATTTCATAATTCCATGATCAATTTGAAGATTAGATGAGGAAATAATGGTTTCCCAAAATTCTAGGGTTTATAGAAAAATTAGAAATTTTGAAATTTGAACTTAAAGTCATGAAATTGAATGAGGAATCTAGCTTGGAAATGATTAGGAATAAGAATAGATATAAAAATATATATGACTCTATTAATAAATCTCCATTGTGAATTGAAGTAATAAAACAAGTATAAGGTATAATTAGTGACATCATTAGTTACTAATTAATATGTAATCGAAATGCAGATGTGTAGAATCTAAAGATAAGGATAAGGATATTGTCTAAGAGTGCAAAGAGCATCACTTGCATCAAATTTAAATGTAAATAAGAGCAAATGAGTCCAAAGTGAGTACTTAATTATATGATTGCTTGCAACCATTGCCTGAATTACCATTCATTGACATGTGCTTGAAATGAAATTTGATATATGGTTGCCTATTGATTGTTGAACCCTTTGGAAATCTATATCTTCCTTATATGATATTGACCATGATGAGTCTTTTACTTTGGTCCTATGTTTTGCTCAATGATGAGAATGATTAATATGCCAAACTATTTTCCATTGAATTCCTATTGTAGACTTTGGATATGTTTCATTGAAACCCATGAATAAGTAGAAATCCTCTTTGGTGTGAGGAAATACACCAGACCTTTTGCACTTGGTATAAGCCTACGGATAGGATGAGAGTACCCAACCTTTGTTAGGGGAGAATGCCTAACTATAAGACTTGATCAGTCTTACGTAATGTGATGCATATAAGTGAGCAAGGCTTAGGTTGCCACTCTTTAATTTATATGTGTGGGAAGCATTCTATTTCTAAGAAAATTTTATTTTTGCTAAAGATGTTGTTTCCATCTTGTGAGAAATTGAACCATAATGACAACATTGATTGAAATTGTTCCATTGCCATAAAGAGCCCTTCCTGAAAATGGTCCTTATACTCACCATATATATTGTATTATTATGTACTCACTGAGCTTTGTCTCATCCCTTAGTTGTTTATATTTTTTAGGTAAGATTGACGAGTCAGCAAGGTAAATTCCAAGCCCTACTCATCTGCTTGGAAGTTGTTTTGCTAATATTAAGAGTTGTAATTCTTAACTATGAAGACCATTATTTTGGAACTCCATGGTTACCGAAGGTTTAGCACTAATGTGATATGGGATTGATATGTATTAAGAACCATAAAGAGATTATATTTATGTTGGTGTAATTAGTAATGAACATATGTAAATAAGATGAATGTCATAATGATATAATGAATATTTGGCTATATGTAGGTGACAAAATAGAAGTTAGTAATAATGCAATTAGGTTTCAATCTTAGGACAACGTTTAATATGATGAATGGTAAAGGATTATAAGTCACATGGGATTCTACTAGTTTAGATGACTTTATGTCTCCCTATGCCCTAGGACTGTCACAACTTAATAAGTGGGTTATGACATATTCTAACAAGATTTTGGTAAAGAGAGAGCATCGGCCTAGGGTGAGTCAGCTTAAAAAATTCTAAAAAGATTTTAGTAGGAGAGCCTCAGCCTATGGCGAGTTAGCTCAAAAGATTCTGAAAAGATTTTGATAAGAGAGCCTCAGTCCATGGTGAGTCAGTGCGAGAGATTCTGAAAAGATTTTGATAAAGGGAGAGCCTTAGCCTATGGTGAGTCAACTCAAGAGATTTTGAAAAGATTTTAGGAGAGCCTCAACCTATGGCAAGTCGGCTCTAAAGATTCTGATAAGATTCTAGTAAAGAGAGAGCCTCAACCTATGGTGAGTCAACTCAGCAAATTTTGAAAAAATTTTGGTTGTGCCGAGAAAACTTAGGCTTCAGAATATGAAGAGTTAGGCCTTTTAAAAGGCTTAAAGGAACCTTAATGGGATTAAAAGGACTCTAGAAGTCACCCTTTGTCGATTAGATCTGGAAAGGTATCATTTAGCATTAAAGAGGCATTGGTAGCTTTAAAAAGTGGCGGTCAGCTTTAAAGAAGTACTAGCCTGCATTAGAAGAGGCTATTAGCTTAGCTTATGAATGATTGTGCATGCTGCAGATGGTTGCATATGTATATATGTTTGTGTATAAATGATGTATGTTTATATAATCATGTTTCAGGATTCATGGACCTTTTGTTTAACTTCTATACCATACATGATTTGTGATGATGCCTGCAATGAATGATTGCATGGATGCAAAAGGGTGGATTCACGCATTTGCTTTGTAAATGTAATTTTTTTCATGTGACTTTTGCATCTATGGAGCAATGCATTTATGGACCGAGAAACTTGACAAGATTGGAGAACTCAACTTGATTTAGTATGGAATAGTTGCCATGGTGGCATTACTAGGAGTTTGAGTGGATTGAGGTTTTTCTGATGACTTGCTTCAGGTTTTGGAATCCAGTAGCCCTCATTTTTTGTTTTAGTACTATTGAGAAGGAGTTGTGCCTATTCTTGAGTTCAATACTATGGCTTGGCTATGACCCAAAGGCAGCTCTGGTGGTGTGAGGCCTCACTTGAGTACTAGTCCGATCTGCTAAAGGGAATCAAAATGCTCATTTGGGAAAAAACTCACGAGGAAGCCCTTAGGCTTATCTTTGATAGGTTTGAAAATTATTTCTTAGAGCCACCACCTTAATTTATTTTCATTAGGGAAAATATAAGGAAAAAACCCATTTGACTCCAATTATTACCCAAAAGAAAAAGGATCACTAGTTTCAAAACCAAAGAGGATTTGGGAACTAGATTTTCGGTTTAATTTAACAAAATAAGTTTGGCCAAGTAATATAAAAGTGACTTAAAATATATTTTATGAATAAATTAAAATACATAAATAATTTATAGTATGTATGATCATTCAATCCATAAAGTTTATACACAATTAGAATTTGAAAAAAAAAGAGAGTTAATATTACAATGAAATCCAAACTTAGGGGATACCTCCTCTAAACCTTATGGGTTCTAAGGAAGTCACACATTCCTCTAAAGTAAGCCTAATAACAAAGTAAAAGAAAACAAAATAATAGTAAGTGAAGAAGGTGATAGGGGGGAAAGTTGGTTAATTTTAATTGGATTCGATGCCTGAACCAAGCATGCCTACGTATCCCTCTAAATGGGAATCAGAACCCACGCAGTTATCCCTTCTTGTGAAGGGGTTAGTTTAGCCTAACCACTTTATCATATTTTGATTGATTGATTAAAAGAGGGTTGAGTTAATTAATTAATTTAATTCATTACCGAGTTGATTAGCTAGCAACCTAGATGAATCAATTTAATTAACTAACTAAAAGAGACAAGGAAATTTAGACAACAGAAAATTAAAGGAAAAAAAGCTTACCCCAGACGGCAGGCGATGACTGGCCTCGGCGGGTGGCAGTTGGCTTTGGACGGCAGGCGATGGCTACCCTCAATGAGTGGTGGATAGCCTCGAACAGCGGGTGGTAGCTAGCATTAGCGGGCGCTGGACACGACCCTTGGGCAAAAGACTTGCCTTGAATAGACGGGCGAAAAGCCTTAAACTAGTAAGGTAGGAATCAAAAACAAGCCCCTCAACTCATTTTAAAAAGCAAGGAGAAAATGCAGAGTATTTTGCTTGAAGTAATGCTTTTCAAGCTTTGGAAGTTGGTGCCTTGAAGTGTGGGGAGGCCCTCTATATATAGGAGGAGGTTTAAAGCATATAAAACACAAATTTCTAATACAGGATTGCAAAAAATTGAATTTTCACCATAATTGTCACAAAGACCTTTACGACGTCACAGAGTGCTTTACGAAAACTGTCGCATAGGCCTTTATAGTTCTATGGAGGCCTTTGCAATAATGCCGCAGGCCTTTGCGACAATAGCCTTATTTTGGCCTGTTTTTCCATTTTCACCCGTTCTTGCTCGTTTTTCATCCATTTTACACAATTCCAATTGCATTGTACTCCTTACTCAGTCCTAGATGATTTGAAAGGGTTTAAATGCCAAAAAGAAATATTTTGATTTTTTCCATTTTGAGAGTTTTTGACTTCTGAAGGTTTGTTTACCGAGCCTAAGTGCTTCTAAGGTTCAAACACATACTAAAAGATGTAAAATTAAGGGTTAAGAAGTGGTTCTAGAGCTTAGAGTTTAGCATCTCCTAGATTTTTAGGAGTTTTTTGGACTTGCCTTAGGATGTCGCAAGCTAGATGGTGCTTGGTGATGGTCAGATGAATTTAACCACTATGATTAAGAAGTTCCATGATCCCAATAACCAGGAGATATGAGGGAGTAGAGGCTCAGAATAAGGGCCTTGGTTTTCTGTCTAAAGGTCGGATACATATTTCATGGGTCCATTGATTAGGATAATTCTAGAGTGGCAAATGAAACATAAGCATTTTGTGGTTAAAGTTGTGCTGACGGAGACACTGATGAGTCTCGATTGTTTTATTCAAGGTTTAGAGAAATCGACTGTCTCTCTAGTTATTCTCTAGGTGAGAAAAATTTATCTGTTCTTATCCTTTCTATCAAAGGTGTTCTATGCACTTTTAATTTTAGGTTTTAGGTTATCTTGCAAGTGTGGCTGATGGATCATTCCCAAGCAGTGGCCTCTGCTTTTCAGCCCGTATGTGCCTTATTAAGACTTGGTCAGAGATCAAATAGGATGGTTGCTTGCAGCTTGCCTTAACAGACACATTTTGGCATTACCCATGGTAAAGGATTGGATCTTTTATGACTTGGGGACATAGGTGGCAAACTGAGCATTAAGTGCACTGGTGAAGGTGTCAGCTTAGGTCTTAAGGGTGGTGATGAGTGCAGCTTAGAAAGTCTCCTCTTATTTCTTAAAGAAGTTGGTGAAAAAGATGCTCATTACATCTTGGTTGAAAGAGCTAGAGGTATTGGCCATTAGTACCTTGAAAATAGAAAACGGATAGAAAAACGGATAAGAATATAGAAATGTAAAAAAAGGGAATGAATGTAAAGATGTATTAAGAAAAAGATTTCTTCCACTGAGTTTAAAGGTTGACAGGGTGAGGTTACTATGTTTTGGGTGACGGACCACCTGCTTGGGTCTTTAAGGTGTTTGAGGGTTCACCTTATCGAGTTTCTCATGTTATATATGCATGATCATGACGTGATATGTGATACATTCCAAAAAAGGTTTCATAAAAATGCACACAAGAGTATCAATTATTATATAACACGAAACCAAAGGTCAACGGCTAAGGCAATTATATGTATAAGGGTGAAAGGGGAGCTTAGTTTAGAGTCTTTATCCCTATCATATCCCAACTTCTGAGATATGATTATCCTCGAACAGGGAGAGACATAAGGTCACTCACACCCGTAGAACCTACTTATGTATGGTTAAACATTGCTTATGATCGTACTAAAATCACATGCATAAATTTGAATCACCAATAACAAAGGAAATCCTTAACTAGCAAAAGAATAGTTTAAAAAATACTTTAAATACAATCCATAAGAAAAGAACATCTAAGACTCCAAATTAATCATCAAATGAATAATGTTCTAAAAACAAAACTCTTAGAGCATCTAAAAGTGATTCTCCATATCATAGAATGTAAAATGACTTGGACAAGGAAATCTCCTAAGCAGAGTAGATTGCTTGAGCTATCACCTTGCCTCTTCATAATGCTCACCTGAAACCACATAAGGAAAAAGGTGAGCTAGATGATATCAATGAGTAAACAACACAACTTATACAATAATACATATCCTTTAGAAGGGTTCATAGTTCATAATTCATTATTCATAGTTTGTGATTTAACAAGGTTTACAAAAATTAAACTTGTAACTTGTAACTTATAAAATGACGGCTATTACCTTATTCACTTGAGCATGAAAGGGAGAGGTCGCCTCATACCAAATTCTAACTCCCAACTTGTAAAGAAGCATTAAGCTTATCAAGCTCTATGGCTAGAATCATCCCTTCTAGCTAAGGTGAATACACTACCCCTATCCATCAGGTTAAGACCATGAGCATAGGTTCTTATGATTTCCAGCATCAGCATAAGGATTTCTGCATATAAGGGTTCATATGTACCATAGCCAAAGCTAATGGCAATCACTTGTAACATAAGTATGGAAGAATACAATCACATGTATAATAGTAGCAATAGAAGTTTAGCTTATTGAATAAAAGATAAACAACAGTGTGGTGCCAGAAAGAATGTAAGGTAAAGCAACAGTCACAAAGGCTCTTTTCTTATTAATGAATGATCAATAATAAGTTTCAGACCAATTGTCCTTTGACAACCCAAGCTTAACAAAGAAATTATATAATTATAATTTATGATAGAAAGGAATCAGGTTTCAAAAATCTCGAAGGTTCACATATCATGATATCCTGTACTTATAACATGAATATAATGTTTACTCACCTTATGGTTCCTTAGATCTTAGTGCGCATAGCCATAGTACTTCTAAAATCCCCAAGCTCTAACATAACATTACAATTCAATACTTAGTATTAGCTTAACATTATGCTATCCTATCCTATAACCACCCTATACAAATATATTGTTCATATATACTTGGAGCTGCACTTAGAAGTGCACTCATCACTTTCCTTAAATCCTTGTGTGCATAGCCATAGTACTTCTAAAATCCCTAAGCTCTAACATAACATTACAATTCAATACTTAGCATTGGCATAACATTATGCTATCCTATCCCATAACTACCCCATGCACATATATCGTTCACATATACTTGGAGTTGCACTTGGAAGTGCACTCATCACTTGTACATAACATGTTGACTTCTAAGTCTTGCATACTTTGCCTTTTTGGGCTCACATGAATTCATATAATTGTTCATATCAAGACTTTTCTAAAGCCAACCATGACAAATCATAATCTTAATATCAATTTAATTTAACTTCCAACTTGGTACACTCAATACCTTCCATACATATCAACTTAACAAGTAAACCTTAAAAGAGTCATGCTTGTCTCCTTTGGACTAAATCATAAAATCAATCCCATAAACAAATTAGAATCATTACTCTATAACTATACATCATAAAACTCAATTCACATGCTACTTAACCATGTACACATATTGGCCAAACATGTCAAATAGGGTTTTGGAAACTCTAGGTATGCTGAACCACTATAGGAGTTTCCTATATTTACTTCTTCAATCGTCATACAATTAAATTATGTACCATTCATATACACATATCAACAATCATTAAAATGGACCTTACAAAAATTGTAGGCCTTGGGATCAAAATCCCAATAGTGGCCAAGCCAACATAACCATGGAAACCATAGGTTTTTCTTATTTTTCTTACTTTTTGATCATTACAGTAATATGTAAATGCATGATTTAAATCAATATTTTTCATGTAAATGTAATAAAAATCAATTTATAACATTAAAACACACAAATCACCCCCTAGTGCACAGATGCATGAGAATTCCAACTTTTAGGTTTTAGGGTTCACCTTTGATGGATTTAAGAAGAGAGAGATATGTTCACGATTGGAAAATAGTTTCTCCCTCAAACAGACAACCTTGGCTGAATATAACATATATATAATTAGTAAATGTACAACCCCATATGGATTACTCATGATTAGTTTGATAAAATTTAAAAATTAACTTGGAAGGGAAGGAAAGCTTACAAGGAAGATCATAAAATCACAAAGTTTGGAGGCACCTTGTGTTTTTCAGTCAAGAGGGATTTTTTGAGAGAAAAATTATGTAAAACCTAATGAAAACAAAATGGAGGCGGCCACAAAACAAGGGAGGCTAAATTTTTTATTAGGTTTAGGGTTTTTGGTGTAAAATTATAAGATTGTCATTAATGAGCTAGGTTATGAGTACTTAGGTGTCTTGAGCTTTTGGTGAGTTGGGCTTTTAATCCAATTTATAGCTGATTATAATGTATTAAAAATAAAATATTTTGCTTCTTCTTTTCATTCAAATTTTCCCAAAAATATTTAATTTAAAATATTTTAAAAATGCTTACAAAAATTATTTTATGTTTAAAAATCACTTTGTGCATAAAAGTTCACTTTATATGCATTAAATTAATTTATGCATATGCACTTCATATAAATCACCTATTTCATGTTCATAATTAATATTATGCAAATTAGAACTAGTCTAGCATGCCACTTGCTCATAAATCACATAGCACATGAAATTTCATGAAAGCTCACAATTTGTCACAATAGCTCTAAAGTCAAGCATTTGTCACAAAACTCCTAGCAAGGGTATGGGTTGTTATAGTCCTACTATAGCATCGATATACCTTGCCACATGTGAGGCAAGGAGCCTCGCATGGGTCAAACAGTACTAAATACTCATTACACCATCAAAATGATCGTGGATTCGTCGCAGGGTGGAATGCTTTCACTATCTCCCAACGTACTCAAAGAAAGTTGTCAAACCAATGCTACGCACCATCCAAAAGATTTCCTAAACTAAAGTTTAGGCAAAAAGTCCTTATTATGCAAAGTGATGCATGAAAATCAAATTATACTTAATCAGCCAAATGGAGATTATTTTGGAATAATTTTCACTAGCCAAATAGTGATCCTCTTATTTTCCTTTTTATTTTAAAAAAGGTGGCAACCAGTCTCCAGTGGAGTCGCCAACTATGAGACCTCACCCGAATGCCCCTCCCTCATTGGAGGAAAATTGCCTTAAGGAAAGGTGAGTGATTTTTAAGGAGGTTATGGAACGAATTTCAGTGCTCATGATTAAAGCGACTATCGCTCAAAAAATTTATTCATGGTTTTGAAAAATGATTTTGGGAGTCATCACCTTAATTTATTTTCTAAATGGAAAAATTCAATTGTGACTCCAATTCATTAATTTTAGTTAATTAATTTTCCAAGGATAAAATTACTAGTCCTAAATCAAGTGGAGCTCGGGGACTAAGTTTTCAATTAGATAATCACAATTTAGCTCTTAAGTTTAATTTGACTTAAAAATTAGTCTCATGAATTGTGATTATAAGATAATAATTAAAATGCATGAGTATGACATAGTTATGAAATGCATGAGGGAATTTAAGAAATAAAGCAAATAAACATCCATAAGCCAAGGTGAGTGTTCTCTTTAGTCCTTATGGATTTTAGGGAAACCACAGAATCACTCCTTGATTCCAAAATAATCAAATGAATAATTACTCAAATTTACAAAAAGTATAAAAATAGATAATTGCAATTCAAAATAAATGACAAATGGAATTAATTTGGAATTAGATTTGAGGTTTGAATTTAAATTCCAAACATGCAAACATATCCCAATAAATAGAAATCAAAACCCACGTAGTTTATTCCATGATTAAGTGGAGAGGTTTAGGGGTTGATTGGATTGATTGGTTGATTTGATTTGGGTTTATGGGTGAGAGGAAAAAGCTAATACCTTTGGGTTTGGAAGGCAGAGTGTTTTACTGGACTAAAGTTTCATTTTATTGGGACTAGGTGATTGGATTAATTAGGAAATTAATTAATTAATTAATGTGATGAAATGGATGGATAGATTAATTAATTAAAATGATTAATTAATTAATTTGATGAAGGGTGGATTAAAAATTGATTAATTTGATTTTAAAAAAAGAATTAATTAATTAAAAATATTAATTAATTAATTAATTGAGTGATTAATTTTAATTTTAAAAAAAAAGTTTTAGTTAATTAAAAAGATTAACTAACTTGGTTAGGGTGAGATAATTAATTAATTAAAAAGATTAATTAATTAATTAGAAAGTAGTTAGAAGGAGAAAAAGAGAGGAATTAGATGATAGCTATCCACTTTAACTCAAAGGGTGAGGAAAATGGAAGAATGGAGCAGAATATTTATAGGAAAAGTAGGGTGAGGGTAATTTCAGAAAAGGAAAAGTGGAAAGACAATGAAGGGTAGGGCTAGAAATGCTGAAAAAATCATACTAAAAGGCAAAATCAAAATTTTAGAGGACAAAGGGAGGACTAGCTGCAGAAGAGGCTGGTGGCAACTAACGTGGCAATTTTTTTTAGAAATTGGTTGTTAGTTTTGGGTTTAGGAAATTTGAGTAATCAGGTAGTAATATATTTGAAGGCTAAAAAAAAATTTCTTTCAAGGGAAGGATTGCCTTACCAACTCTGCGAAGTGCACTAAACTTAGCAGGTGCTAGGCTTTGAGAGTGCAAAATTATAGTAGCAGCTAGCTTTGAGAGACTATTAGCTTAGTTATTCTTTTCCTTTGGAATTTTAGAAAATTATAGCTCTGCCCTCTATCTTTCATTTTTTGTATTATAGCCTTCATCTTCTGCAAGTAACTGACTATGGTCACTTCCTTGGCCTTAAATTTCCCTTGTATTTGGCCAATCACAAGCTGCGAATCACTACAAACCTTAAGGGATTATAGACAAAGGCAATCTACTAGTAATAGCCCTTGGATTATAGTCTCATATTTTGCAGTATTATTGGTGGTTTTGAATCTTAACCTAAAGGTGTACTCCAATGAGAATTTCTGACGACTTTTCAAGATAATGCCAATCCTACTACCTTCTTTGCTACTGGCTCCATCTACAAAAATTTCCATCTCGACACTTCATTGTTAGTCTAATTCCTTATCTCTTTTTCATCAATGTTGGTTTCGTTTACCTGTTCTTTAGAGCTAAATGAGCATTCTTATATGAAATCAGCGAGGGCCTATGCCTTTATGGCTAATCTAGATCTATATTTGAGTCTATATTGCCTTAATTCCACTGACCAGTATAACATCCGACCTGATGTCTCAAGATTGTGCAATTTTTTTTGCAAGGGTTGATTGGCTACCATTACTCCTTAGTAAGTCTCCAGATAAACTTTGAATTTTTAGGCTAACAAGACTAGGGCATAAGCCATCTTCTTAATGGGTAAGTAATTTAGTTCGGCGCCATGTCACACCTTACTAAAATAGTATATTAGTCTTAGTATAGTGTCTTCTTTCCTGATAAGAATTAAGCTCACTGCCTAATATAAGGCTAATAGGTAAATCAATATGTTTTCTCTTAGTAAAGGAGGATTTAGAACTTGTACTGAGCTGAGATAAGCTTTCAATTCGTCAAAGACCTATGATAATCTTCAGTCCATTCAAACATAGTTGTTTTCCTTAAGGTTTTGAAAAAAGGGAGGTATATCTTAACCAACCTTGATAGAAATCTATTTAAAGCAATATTCTGCCTATGAGCCTTTGTATTTCTTTTATATTGCAAGGTACAGGCATATCCAAGATTGCTTTAACCTTATTTAAATTAGGCTCGATCTCTCTTTCGCTTACCATGTACCTTAAAATTTTGCCTCCCTGAAGAAAAAAGGCACATTTCTCAGGGTTTAGCTTCATGCCATATTCGGTCATTACCTTTATCACTATAGCTATATCCTTTAGATGGTCTTCAAAGTTTTAGCTTTTGATAATCATATCATCTACATATGCCTCTAAATTTTTGTCGAGTTGGTCTTTGAATATCTTATTCACCAGCCACTGGTATGTAGCTCTAGTGTTTTTCAATCCAAATGGAATAAAGACATAATAGTAGATTTCTTTCTCAATTATGAATGAGGTCTTCTCCTCATCTTCAGGGTGCATTAAGATTTGGTGGTACCCTCGCTTTGCATCTAGCTAACACAAGTATTTATAGCATGCAGTTGAGTTCACCAATTTATCAATCATAGGTAAAGGAAAAGAATCTTTTAGATAGACCCTATTCAGGTCAATGAAATCTAGCACATTCTATATGTTTCATTTGGTTTCTTTACCAACACCACAATAGCAAGCCATTCTAGGTATTGTACCTCTCTTATAAACCAAGATTCCATTAGTTTTTCCACTTTGCTATCTATGGTTGCTTGTCTTTTTGGCCTAAAACATTTCTTTTTTAGCTTGAGTGGTTAAATGCAGGGTCCACATTAAGTTCGTGAGTGACTACTTTTGGGCTGATGCCTTTCATATCAGTTGACAGAAAGTGACGAGCCTAGGCCTTTTAATCTTTTCCCAGTGAGGAGTTTACTAATAAGTATTTCCCTAATTCTTCTCCCTCCATATGTATCTTCTCTAATTGCTCCATAGGTTTAGTTCATTGTTTAGGAATTTTTATGGTGACATCAACCACTGCTACCTCTCCAATTTAAGGGGTGACAATTTTTTTTTATTTCTTTTTCTTAGGTTGTCCTTGCTCTTATACCCTATAAATATGTACTTCTCCCCTTCAAGTTTGAGGATTGTAATCCTCAAGTACCTAATGTTAGTTATTACATCCAGATCATAGAGGAAAGGCCTTCCAATATGAACATTATATGCTAGGGGAGGTTTGACTACCACAAAATTTGCCATTGTAGTGATGCATTCACGTGCTATTCCTAAGGTTATAAGTAGTCTGGCTATCCCTACTAAAGGTACTTTAGTTCCATCCAGTGTGTGAATTGGCATTCCTATGTCTTGTAGTTCGCTTTCCCTTAATTCCATCTTGGCATATGCCTCGACAGTTAAGAGATTGACCAAACTGCCATCATCAGTCAAAATTCTTTTAACCAGGAAGTTTGCTACAATAGCCTATATTACCAGGGGGCCTAAGTAAGGGCATTATAGGCTACTTCCATCTTCTCTGCAGGCTAGTTCTCTACCTCTATTACAAAAAATAAACTCCAGTTCTTCTTCCTTTCTTTGGGAGGTTTTAACCTTGTTTTTGCTTGCTGGTATCTCATCTAGTCCCCCTATTAAGCAATTAATTATCCCAGTTGATCTATCATTGACTGCCTGCTTCCCTTTATCTCTATTTGCTTTTGCTTAGTTGTCGTTATTATTTTATACAAGTTCCTCAAATACCCTTGCTTGATTAATCTTTTTATTTCTTCCATTAGTTGCTAGCAGTCATTGGTATTATGCCCATGGGTATTGTGGAAAAAAACAAAACTTATTTTTGTTCCTTTGGCCTGCTAGTTTCATTAAGGGCCAAGGTCGCACCCAAATATCTTTATCTTTGAAAGATGCAAACACCTCAACTGAGCTTGTATTCAAGAGAGTCAGCTTTGACAGATCTAAGGCATAGGATGTTCAACCCTTACTGCTTTTTCCTCTGACTGAATTCTTTTTGGTTCTTTCATCTTGCTTCTTTATTTTAGGTTCTCCTTTTGGGGCCTCCCCCATTTTTCTTCTTTTTAAAGATGAAGGCATCATCCTGTCTTATGTATTTTTGGCTTATTGCTATGGCCTCTTCCAAAGTAGTAGGTGTATGTCTACATAATCCTTTAAAATAATTAGTGTGAGTGGTACCATTCTATAATGCTTCTTCTACTGCTCAGGCTTGATCCAAGTAGGTGAACTTTAAAGCTTCTCTATTGAAGCAAGTTGTATAGTCCTTTAGGGACTCCCCCTCTTTCTGGGAAACAGCTTCTAGGCTTTGAGTTTGTTTCTGTACAAGAATACTAGCTACAAAACTTTGCATGAAAACTGTAGCAAGCTGGCCAAAATTTGAGATACTTTCTTCCTTCAAATCAAACCACCTAATTACTGCACCTTCCAATGAGTCTCAAAGAGCTCTGTGTAGCACCTCATCACTTCCCATTTGGAGTTTGACTAGATATTTGTAATCTATTATGTGGACTCTAGGATTGGTCTTGCTATTTTTTTTTTTAGCGTTGGAGGTTTGAACTTGTTAGGCATCATATATTCTTGGACTGATCTAATAAAAGGAGATTTTAATGCTAGCTTGAGACTTTTATGCACTAACTTCCTTCTTGTATCTCCAACACTCATCTAGGAATTTCTTGACTATTTCCCTTATATCCCATATATTTTTGTGACTAATTACCTCATGTTCATCTTGACTATTGCTGTGAGACGAGGACTTAGAAGAACTTTGTTCATATTCCCTGCATTTTTCTTATATCTTCTATCTCTCTAACTATCCCGATCTTGCTCATCCCTCTCTTGTGTCCCCATTTATCTAGGCTTCAACTTTTACTTCTGGTATGAGTACTTCACTCTTGGCTAGCAAGGTGAGTCCTTTTAGGTAAAAAGGTATCTTCTTCGTCATGAGATGGCCCTCCAAAATAGGATTTGTTTATTTTAGACCTTTTTCCTTTACTTCATTCAATTTGATGATCCCTCCCTAGATCCTCTCTCAGTGCTTATTCAAAGTCTAACCTTCGTTTCAAGCCTCCTCCAAGTACTATTTTTATAACAGCTTGAGTGTTGGGTATTAGAGTATTTTGTGAGGTCTGCAATGCTATCAATAACATTTGCAATGTAAACACAACTTCTAGTGTCAAAACCACATATTGATTACTACTCGTTCCTAAAATGGTAGAGTTAAGTTGTTGCAATGCTGCATTGATGTCAGTAGGTCCTGTGTAACCTATGGTAGGGGTGCGAATTTCATCTTGGTTGTGAGTCTCAGAATGAGTTTGATTGCTCCTAGGGTCCCTGGGGAGATTTTCTTGATCGTCGTGATTTTTTCTTGCTATGATGGAGATTCTTACACAAACTTTGAATGATTTTTTGGGGTATAATTTGATTAATCATTTCCCACAGATGGTGCCAATTTGATCGAGCTAGTTTTGATCAAACAAAATATACTAATATGCTAAACTAAATTGAAAGGAATCGAGTATTTGATGAAGTGGAATGAGCGTAATTTTATTCAAGGTAATTCGCATTAAAGGCTTACAATCAAGGTATTTATAAATAACAGGTCCATGCAAGATTCAGACAAGGATTCTAATTTATAGTTTGGTTTTCATTTAGTTCACTTTATTAGTTCTTGTTGGATTAGGTCTACTGACAATGGGAGGAGAACTTATTTCCAACTTAGGTCTGGCTAGCCCTTATTCTTCTATTGGACTTGGGTCCAATTGAGCATGTTTTGTTCCTCATTAAAGTCTCTTGTTGATCTAAAAGAGAATCAAGTCTCTGATTAACTTTATTGAACTCTGCCAGTGAATCATCATCTCAAAGTGCCTTCAAATGATGAAGCTTACTTTGACAATTTGCTATCTCCTTATGAAACTTATTATAAACATACTGCCCTTAATGTTGAAGAGACTAACCATAAAGCTGAACCTTGGATTGAAAATCTTTGAAATTATCCCTCAACCAACTATCCTCAACTATTTGCCGACAATCAGCACAGACATCCATGCATTTTCAAAATGAAAATGACTCTTCTTGCAACTAACTAAAACAACAACAAAATAATAATAATAATAATAACAATAACGTGTATGGTCAGAGGATCTAGATTAAAAACCTTAGCAGACATAAACATAGAGCACCAATAAGTACTCACCAATGCATGGCCCAAACTAATTAAACTCTCAAACAACTAATAACTCATATCCCATCCCATTTGCCTTTTCTTCCCTTTCTTATTTCAACTTCCAAATAGGGAATATTAAGACCAAATAGTGATGGCTAAAATTTTTAGTTCTCAATGCTTCAATTATGATTTTAATTTTTAAAGCATCCCCAAGGGGTAAGAGACTTTTTATATGTGTCAAACTTTTTATTATAAAGAGTCAACTTAAAAATAAATTTTTAGTGAATGTTTTATCTTTTAAAAATAAAAAAGAGTTTATTTGACTCTTTATATCTAGAGAGTCAAATATCATTTTTTTTATTCTAATTTTAATTCATGCAATATAAATTACCATATATTTATTATATATAGTTTTAGTATTATTTTTTTATTGGATAAACTTAAAAATTAAAAATTAAAAATTATAATCATTAGTATTTATAGAGTAAAGTAAAATGAATAGTAAAATATAAAGAGTTTATTAAATTTAAATAAAATTTATTACTCTTTATTAATTAAGATATTTTCTATTAAATAACATGTACTCTTTAAAATGAAAATGATCTTAAATCATTAAAATTGAAATTTTGAAATTTTAAAAATTACAACTCAAGTTGATGCAATCTAAAGCCTATGAATTCCCTAAAATTTAATCAGAACTTCCTTCCCATGATCAATCTAAATGCACGACGTGGTCCTCTCATAATTAGAAGCTAATTTAGTACCCAACATCAACAATAATCAATGTCATTTGGAAAATAAAAATTAAAAAAAAAAAAAAAAACCAACAACAACAACAATCGATGTCAAATTCTATATTGGTTTTGCCAATCTATCGAATGCCAATATAATTTTCTAAATTGATACTTAAGGGTCCAAAAGGAAGGAATATTCTTCCAAATTGAGATAAAGACATTAGGCGTGCCTGACTATTTGCATTTTAAGATCCTCCGAATTGGCGCAGATTGAATAATGAATGAGACACAACTCAAATAATCACATTCATCATTTGCATACACTGTAAGCATATTCCCTCGCATATCCGCTTCAATGAGAGGACCAGATTCTCTCCCATTTCTTATTCAATTATTTTGAATTTTTCATCATTTGCGAGTCCAAAGAAAAATCTATTATGTAGGATCCTTGCTAAATATATTGATGCATAATTCTCTTAAATACTATGAGTGTAAGTAAGTCGAGTTAACTCACCAGCTATTCGAAATTAATTCGAAAAGTATATGAAATCGACTCAGTGTAAGTTAAGTTGAGTTCGAACTCGAGCTACTCGAATACCTAAACGAATCAAGTTTAAGCTTTTTAATACTCGGCTCGATAGGCTTGCGAGCTTAATCAAACTTTTATATAATTATTATTTTACCTTTTATACATTATTATATTTAAAATTTTGATAAATTTAAGTAAGTGAGCTGAGCTTGAGTTTTAGTTCAGATTATTTAAAACTCAGATAAGCACAATTAATTTCTTACTCATTTAGGTTCGAACTCGACTCGATTATACTCGAGCTTATTAATTTTGCTGAAGTTCGAGCTCGAGTTTAAACTGTTCAATAATCGGCTCGAGTTTGAACTCAAATTTTTAGAATCGAGCTCGAGTTCGAATACTCCAAAATTCAACTCAATTCGATTTGTTTACACCCTCTATTACATATAGTTCTCTTGAGCTAAATTAAGTTTCATAAGATTGATTTAAATTCTTTATATTTTTATGAGAAGAAAAAAAGATTATTATAAAAATAAGTTGAGAATTATTCATTAATGAAATAATTTTTCAAAGAAAAAAAAGTTTAATTTTGTTTGTTCACAATAATATTGTCACTTTATTTATTTATTTCTTGTAAGTAAGAAGAGGAATTAATCTATCATATATATATAATTAAAAATGCAAGCTATCAAGTGATAAACTATAGTTACAAGTCATATAAATGAACAACTCGTCAAGTATTTCTTAAAATAATTTCTCAACATTTTTTATGAAATTGATTTTTTTTTTCCGCAAAGGCTTAGCATTACGTATGGACTAGTTTTTGCACATTATATTTAGTTAGAAGATTAAAGAAAAAGTAATAATAATAATTTGTTTATAATATTTTTCAAGATACAATTCTAATCAATATATGAAAAATAAATTACTTGTCGATTGAATTAATTATTTAATTAATTTAGTAATTTAATTATATAAATATGCTATAACTCTATATTTATATATCGCAGTTAAATTTTATGTAAAAACTCTTAAATAAAAGTTTAATTATATAAATATTTATAATTATTAATTTTCTATATAAATAATATTTATACTCATTCTACCTCTTTTTTTTTTAAATCAAACAAACACATTATACTCAATGCATAATTTATTTAAATACTTACCATTCCAGTTTTAATTATAAGAAATAGATGAAAATTCAACCACTTTTTCAATTATGCAATAAGAACTAAAGTTCGATAATTTTCATTATAGCATAAATGACTTTTCCCTTTTGTCCACGTGATTCAAAACTGTAGGCCTTAGTTGTGGAAAATATTTTATATTTTTAATTTATTTTTCTTAATTTTTTATGTTTTCATTTTTTAAATTTAAAATTAAAATTAGAAAACATGTTAAGATTTTTTTCATTTAAAACTTTTTCTACTCCTTTTTCTTATTAAACATATTTCACAAAAAGAGTGAAAAACCTCATAAAGTAATCTGTAATTTAGTATAATTTTGAAAAACTTGAAAAATTATTTAAAAATTTTGATAATTAAATATTAATTCCCATTTTTCATTTTCTTGAAATAATTTTCTAAAAATCAGAGTTTGTCTTTCATGACCATAACTAAACAGTATCGTAATCTATGTGGAATAAAAATTCTGAAAAAGATGCATATGTTATTTGTGAACCTTTGGTAAAATAACATCTTATTTTGGGAAAATTTTTGTTTACGTTGAATATATAGATTTAAAAAAAGAGAATATTTAATTCACATTATATTGATATGTGCTAGGCCCGAAGGAAGAGACAAAAGATGAATGTATATATTCAAAGAAAAAAAATATCTAATTCACATTATATTGACATGTGCTAGGCCCGAAAGAAGAGATAAAAGATATAAGTACATAATAATGACTTAGTTTAGAATATGATACTATGTTTAATAGGTTTAAGTATAATTAATTTTTAAAAATATGATACTATGTTTAATAGGTTTAAGTATAATTAATTTTCAAAAACCAGCTCAAAAAAGATAGTGCACAATTCATATTATATATATTATAATAAGCCACTAAATTAACAATATAAAACAATACTAATATTATTAAATGATAAAATATTTTGCTAAATATATTTTTTTTATATATTTTTTATCCAATAAAAACCCTGTGTATTTTTGTCTCACCCGTCTTAGCCGAGAATTATCCCTTATTTTCCCCTGGAATTTGATGCAGGAATTACGCAGGCCGTAAACGGACTGTCTCTCTCTCTCTCTCTCTCTCTCTCTCTCTATATATATATATAAGAGAAACAAACTGTTTAGTTTCTCGCTGCAACGTAGCCTTTCACATTCATCATCATCGCCACCACTACCCATAAATCCATTTCTTCTTCTCTCTCATTCAACACATTTAAATATGGCTGAAAATGGTAGGACCCCATTTGTATGTTTCTTAGTTTTGAATTTGATTATGTGGGTTCCTTGATTTATTGCCTCTTATTTTTTGTTGAATTTTTTTTCTTTGTTATTAGATTCACTCCCTCAGTTCCTGGAAACTGCTGTTGATGCAGCTAAGAAAGCTGGCGAGGTTCATCTATTTTAATTTTGCTTTCGTTTTTTTTAATTGTTATTTAAACCAAATTTGAGTTTTTTTTTTTTTTGATCTTATGTTTGTACAATTTTTGGTGGGTTTGACAGATTATTCGCAAGGGATTTTACCAGACCAAGCATGTTGAGCATAAGGGCCAGGTACCATCTTTTATTTTCTCATGGCTCATTTATTGTTCTTTTTGTCTAATTATCACATGTTTTTGCCTGCAATACTGAATGAGTTGATGCATTGAGTTCACATCTGTGATAGTTATTTTAAGTCCTATTTAAGTGACAAAGCCACTCGTTGAATCTGAATTGATAAAATTAATGTACTTGAAAATTCAGATGCTGATTTCATATACGTATATTTAATTTGTAATACAATTGGATATGATTGCTTGTCTAGGATGTGCTTTTACTGCATTCTAATGCTAGCATACTTTCTTGGTTGGAATTGGAAGCTTAAGAGAATAAAATATCGAATGCTTGCTTGTAAGTTTTCTGATATTGATTCATAATATTTCAAGAAAGAGTTTTGATGTTTGGATAATTATTTTAATTCAAGGATAGTAGACATGGATGCTTGATTAATCAAAATTGTATTGCTAGGCTTGAGGGTTGTTTTGAAATTCAGTTTATTTTAGTTGTATTTTGTTTTTCATTTTTTCCATGGCATTCATATTATGAATCAAAAGATAAAAGGAAATGCCGGCATGCTGCATTGAGAATGCTTGAGTATATAATTTTCCGCAACTCAATGTTTTTTTTTTCCCTTCATTTTCCACTCTTTTCCAGTAGATGGGTGGCAAGGAGTGTCAAGGGTTTTGAAGGTTAGGGAAGAGGATAGAAGTTAGCATTAGCATAGTTATATAATCATTGAATATGGGCTTATACATACATAAAACCTGTATTTTAATTCTCAACCTTTAATTCTGAATTTCAGGTGGATTTAGTCACGGAAACTGACAAGGCTTGTGAGGATCTCATTTTTAATCATCTCAAGCAGCATTACCCCACACATAAGGTTAACTCCTACTATTTCCTTTCTTCTACTTGTGGGTAATGAAGTTCAGGATTGTTGATCAGTGTGCAGTTTCAAGTGTTTTGTCTCAAAATGCAATTTTTATTCTATTGAACTTTGTCCTTTACTGGTTTTAATCTTAGTTCATTGGGGAAGAAACTACTGCTGCCTATGGTACTACGGAGTTGACTGATGATCCCACATGGATAGTTGATCCTCTTGATGGAACAACCAATTTTGTGCATGGGTAAATGACATTTTCTGTTGTTTGGTGAAGGTGATTTTTTATTTTTTATGTGATACATCATTATTGTCACTGTTACATCAAAACAAATTTTCATTCTAGGTTTCCCTTTGTGTGCATTTCTATTGGCCTTACAATTGGAAAGATTCCTACCGTTGGTGTTGTTTACAACCCAATATTGAATGAGGTGAGAATTCTTATTTTCTTCTGATGTTTAACACATGCAACCAGCAATTGGTTTCTGAACTTTATATGGATAGTAATATCATGTAGAACATAGAACTATCCAACTGAATTAAATATCCCCTGAGTGATAATTTTTCCACCTTGTAGGTCTTATTTAAGTGCACCTATCCACACATGATGAACGCTAATTGGTTTCTATCTTCTTTAACATGTCAGGACTTTCCATATTTAAATGTTGGGTAAAAATGAATATAATTATCACTAGGAAATTAGTCATGTGCATGTCATTTATATTACTTCTTGCCAATAACTTGTATATCACCATAAATTGTCCCACTGGATGATGAAGTTACTCTATAATTGACATGCCAAATTAGTTAGAATTTTAAATTATGCCAATAAAATTCATTACTTCCCAAGAAAAGATAACACTTTGGGTTTATGTAATGTAGCTTTTCACGGGCATCAACGGAAAAGGTGCTTTTTTGAATGGAAACCCCATAAAAGGTAACTGAGTTCACTATTGCTGATCTTTAAGTATTGATGAACTTATTTTACTTTTTCTTTTCATGATGTTTAATTAGCTGTATTCTTTGTCTCAAATTTACAGTATCGTCTCAAACAGAGCTTGTGAAATCTCTTCTTGCAACAGAGGTATGAGTTTCAGCCTTTTATTTATCTTCTTGCTATGTACATGACTTTTGGTTTGATCTGGCCATCCAAAACATGAAGCTAAAATTGATAAGGGCTCATGAACAATGGCTGAATATTTGATAAATTAATCAAAATAACTAGACAAAGGTGCTTGCTACACCAAACTTATTACTTGGAATCCTGTTAGAAACTTGAGATCAAATTGTTGTCCTTGCTCAACTGTCTTTCAGCATGCCAAAAGTTGCATTCTGTTATGTATAATTTATATTTCATGATGTTGATTTTATCTCAGCTAGTGAAATGTATATCATTTTATAAATTTCTGTCATATCAGATGCATTATCAATTTCAGCACTATTAGACACTGTATTAGGCATCTATATGTTAAGACTTAAGAATCTGCTATCATCTTGTGTTTTGTTCTGATGTCTGAGGGCTATCTCCTGCATTTTCTGTTGATAGCAATCATTATTGTGTATTGTTTCTTGATCATTTCAGCAAATGCAACTGGATTTATTTTGTTAAGCATAAATCTAAAGTTCTTAATGTGTTTATTAAATTGTCATCTTGTGGAAAAATACTGCGATAATTCTATTAGAAAGAGCTTAAAGTCTGGTAGTGCTTTAATGCCACAAATTTAGTTTTTGCAATTTCCTATAAAAATTTAGTTCTTTCTTAACCAGCATATATAATCTGGGAGGGATAATCGTGCAAAATTATTGTGTTCTCATCAACCTTCACTGGGGCCATAGATGCCTTGGTGATCTTGGGAGCTTTTTAGCACAACATTTAACAGTTACAGAGTGGCGAAGCTAGGATTCATAATTTAGGGGAGCTAAATGCAATGAGCTTACATATAAAAAATAAAAAAATAAAAAAAAAATGCAACAATTAGCCCAAGTTTCTTTTCATTTGATTAATTTTGAAAATGTTAAATTTAAATTTGAGATAAATTCATTTCATGAAAGTATACAAATATTGACACTAAAAAGATATTAAAGAAAAATAGATTGCATTATAAATTACTTGCCTCTAAATCAAAATATCTCCAAAAGAAAAGAGCATTGCCACTGTAGTTTTTTTAGATTTTTTTTTTTTTTTTTGAGCAACACTGTGGAGTTTGTTTCATGAAGGGAGAAAGATTTTGGTTGGTTTTGATGGGTTCTTTTTTCTTTTTGTTGTTTTTGTCTTTTGCCCGTTTAACTTCATATGCATGAGTCTTTTTTTATTTTTTTTATTTTTATTTATTTATTTTATTTTTGAGAAAAGCAAGAGTCCTGTATCTTTTAGTTAATTGTTATTTAATATGTTTTGATTTTTAGACAAGGGACAAATGGGTAAAGTAATCCAAAAATTCTTAAAGGAAAAAGACAATGATAAGGTGAGCAACTATTATCTTAAGGGGGCAATCAAGACTATTCACAATAATTATAAATATATATAAATAGTATTTTTTTTTTTTAAATTAACGAGAGCAATTGCCCACCTTCTTCTACATGTGGCATCGCCACTGTTACAGAAGGTAGTGTTGTTTTGGTGGGACTTCTCTTAAGTCATTACTTAATAATTATTTTATATCAGCACTTAATGCCTCAAAGGGTAGTGCTTTTTCTCTCCACTCTCCCTCCTTTTTGCTCTTTTTCCCATTCATATGGCAATTTTTCTTCCTCAATGCTAGGAAACTGCCTTCCTGCATAGATATGTGCCCTCTGAATGTATTTTGGTTATTGCTTTATTGTGTTCATTAACAAATGGGTTGTGCCCTCTTTATGCAAAAGTAGCGTAGACAAGGAAATAGGATTAGGAAATAAGATATGATTTGGTGATACACCAATTTCTTAAAAAAAAAAAAAAAAAGTAGGAGAAGCAAAGTTGCACAAAAATTTATTTCTTTTATAACATTAGTGTACTTGAGGAAGGCTACCAAGCATGATGCTACTAGGGTCTGGAGTTGCCTACAATCAAGCTATATTATCTAATAAACATAAAGGAAAATTATAACTAAGAAATATTGAGTCCAAGTTTTACAAAAAGAAAGTCTTCTTTTTTCTTTTAAATAAAAATATAAAAAGGAGAGAGATATAATCCCCAGTAAATAAAAATATATAAGGAGCGACAGATAATCCCTTGCGAAGTCCCCACTAGGGGTGAGCAAAACCGAACTGAAACCGAAAAATCAAACCAAACCGACTGAAGTATATATATATATATATATATATATATTAAAATATATTTCTATTTTACATATTATTTATAACAAATTTATGCCAAAAAAACAAAAAAAAGAAAGAAAGAAATAGCCCACACCAATTCCCTTGTCTTAGATATTCATACTTTTTCCCATGGATGAGTCACCTCACTTACCCAAGAAAAGCAACAAGGTCATCTCGCACACACCAACAGGAAAGCATACTTTATTTCATGTTCGAATTGATATATAAAGAGATCAGTTAGCCCTAGCCTCATTTTCCAACATCACTTCATCATCAATGTTCCTTCACCTAAGACCTAAACTATTTTATTTTTATTAGGTTTCTACTTTTTAGCTTGACTTTACTTCTTCATTATCCTGTGAAACCGTAAAGTCAAGGGACAGAAATGAGACAGACTACCAGAATTTAGAGGAAAAAAAAATAAAAAGAAGCCTAATTGAGTCCAAACTGACTAACTGAACTGAGCTTTTCTGTTTGGTTTCTATTCTAACTTAGTTCAGTTTGGTGGGACAAAAAATATGAATCTCGATTTTTCAGTTTTTTCAGTTCTGTTCAGTTTTGAACTGCACCAACAGTTTGCTCACCCCTAATCTCCACTTTGAGAAACCCAAGTTAATTGGACTAGAGTTCCTCCAATGACTAGTTTCAAAAATAATTTCGCTTTTAGAAAGAAAAGTTAGTTGTCACCTTATTTAGATTTTAATGGAAGAAAATGAAAATGGGAATGAAAGTGATGTCAACTTAACCAATGATAAAGAGAACTGGCCTTTTAGGACCAGAGGTGTGCATGGGAATATCACACTACAATCATTCATTTCAATGGTTTAGTTAACATAGAAACAAAGAACCATAAAAATTCGAAGGTTTAACTGTTTAAGCATTTCTTCAATGACAAGAATATCAATGTATAAAAATGCAAATGCAAATGCAAATGCAATTACATACCCTTTTTTGCCTTGAAAAATTTAATATCTTGAATTTTTTGTGAGCAGAGATGTCTGGATTAATTGCTTGGTATGGTAAAATAATGAAATTAGGTTTCTTTTTTTCACTCCTCTTTTACTCAGTTTCATTTTATCCCCTTTCCTGGCAAGTAATTTTAGAATCGTAGTTAAAACTCCATCTGAAACTTTTAATTTGAAAATTAACCCCCTTATTTAGTCTACTTGAATTTTTCTTAAAAGTTAAAGAGTTTCTGATCAAATTAAATTCTGCTAAGAGCAGGCTGGAACAAAACGTGACAAGGCTACTGTGAATGCCACTACAAACAGGATCAACAGCTTGCTTTTTAAGGTAAGACTACAACTTGGCATGTAGAAATTCATGCTTTGGAAAAAAGTGTTGGCATCCATAAACCTCACATCAGTTTCTCTTGTTATCAGGTCAGATCCCTTAGGATGAGTGGCTCCTGTGCATTAAATCTTTGTGGTGTTGCGTGTGGAAGACTTGATTTATTTTATGAAACTGGATATGGGGGTCCATGGTATGTGCTTCTGATTTATTTCAGCAAAGTTTAGTACAATACAAGATTAATATAATTTTCTCTGGTGCTCAGGGATGTAGCAGGTGGCGCTGTGATTCTCAAGGAAGCTGGAGGACTTGTTTATGACCCGTAAGCGATAATCTTTATGACTTCTATATTTTCAACCAGAACTAAACTTGTGGAATGCAAGAAGTGGAGTAGATTAGAGCCAATTCTGTGGTGCCAAATGACATAGTGGGTTAAAACTTTAAAGTCAATTGGCATCAGTCATTTTCTTGTGACATTCACCACTCAATTGTTGGTTGGGCATGAAATAGATCAATGTTTTGAGCTACACAACTGAGAGGCATTGACATCAACGTCCAATGTGGCTTTTTCATAAAACTAAGAATACAAACTTCTAGATTTTGCTCACAGTATAATATTTGCATTAAGGTTTTGATGGTTGTTGTTTTACATCAGATCTGGTGAAGATTTTGACATCACCTCTCAGAGAGTAGCAGCTTCAAACCCTTTCCTGAAGGATGCATTTGTTGAGGTTTTGCAGCAATCAGAATGAGAAAGCAACATTTATGAAAATTATAAATTTATTACTCTTTAAGAATATAGTTTCCCTTGTTCTTACTACTTGTAGCAGTGCCTTCATTGATTTCGTCTAATGAAGCTATAATTTACAAGGATCTTCCCTTGTGGCTTTGAACCAATGCCTAATAATTTTATAGAATCAAATCTCTGTGATCAGACTACTGCAGTTGACATAAATTAATATATGCAAGTTTATGGGAGTCTTCCCTGATCATTTTTCATTACCTAATACAAATGCATCATCTCAAATATCATCTTTCCATCTTTAGCAATTTCTCTTGTAAATAATCATATAATTAACATGCCTAAGAATAGTTGTAGTGGCTGCTTCTAGACAGAGTGATCTATAGCTTAATTATCATATTTATTCTCTCTCAGTTGTGTATTAGGTAATTTAATTTTGCTTCTTCGACCTTGAAAGCACATAGTAATTGAGTATCAATTTTGTAATGCACTTGGTTAGGTGAGTTGAGCTATTCAGCTCCCAACCATACTCCTAAATGCAAAAGCATAAATGATGAAAATCATGAGTCATCAATTAGATCTGTACACGGACAGACTGATAGCCTCAAAGAGAAATTTGTGATGAGTGGACTAAATCTTTGTAAAAGTTAGTATTTATCAAGTTTAGGTCCAGTTCATAAAAAAAGACTATAATCAACACAAATATATAAATAATAACTATATATATATATATCAAGTTCATGAAATTCCAAAAGGAACAAGTGGAAATACCATCCTCCCAACTTCTAAAACTACCCTGTGAAAGAATCAACTTCTAATCCTAACCTCCCTCAGTACACAAGTATCCCATATGAAATACAATAAATATACAAAAGAGCTAAAACACACCATTAAAAGCCAAATATTAAAGAGCAATCAAAACCCAAAAAAAAAAAATCAATATGACAAGCTAATTTACACCCCCTGGTGTTGCCTAGCACCATATCCATTGACCCCATTTGATCCATTGATGCCCTGAGGCATTTTTCCAGCAGTTTCTGATCTCCTCTTGACCACTAGATACCATGTAAAACCTTCCAGCCACACAGCATTGAAGGCCAAAGCCGCGATTACGCCAATGTATGCATTCTTCCATTTCTTTGCAGGATTCAAGATGTCGAATCCTTTGAATATGTTGATGATGCTAAGGACGATAACCGTGTATCCAACTGTATGGTGGTAGATGTTCCAGTAGAATCTGTACTTGTGATCTGGTTTTGGCCTTAGAAGCAAAGCGAACACCTAAATTCACAGCAAAGCAACACTTTATTTCTATTTTTACTAAAATATCATTTTTTTTTTTTAAGAATTCAATTCAATTATTAATTCTCTTGTTTGAAAACTATATCATAAGAAAAATTCAATTATTTTTAAAAAAAAATTAAAAAGTTAAGTTATTTTGAAAGAAATTAAATAAATCATGTTGAAAGTAGTACAATTTTAAAGAATTTAATCCATCTTTAATGAGTTTTATCATTAAAGACCAAAACATCTTTAGTAAAATTAATGTGATCTCTTTTTTTATATATAAAATAAAATAAGAAATAAGTATATGCATTTAATTTTTTAATTATTTCAAATAATAAATTTAAACATTTATTTCAAACATATAAATTTTATTATAAAATTATTTGAATTGAATTTTATTAATAGAATAATAGAATTCAAATCCTTTATACCCTGCTCAAAAAAAAAAAATTTCCTTTATAAGAATTTTTTTTCATAAGGGCGAGCTTTAAAAAAATACATTTATGAAAGTTTTTTCTTTTATTTTACATATATACAGATGCATAATATATATTAAAAAAAAAATCAATAAATTATAAAATGATGTAAAGAATATTGAAAATATACCTGAAGGGTTCCAAGGCAGAAAAGGATGATTCCAATGGCTCTATGGGCATCATATTGAACACTAGGAGAATCGGCACCGAGTTTGAGACCAGTAGCCCACCCGGCAACGCCAACAATATAGGCTATGGATTGGCAACTAACATGTAGATAAAACCATGCTGGCTCTGCTGATTTAAATACCTTCAAGTACCTAGCTATTAATGCACCTATAGGCATCATTATTCCCCAGCTCACCGTATTCAGCACTCCATGAATCTGAAATTTTATCAACTATTAATTTCATCATAATTTATGCAAACTTTATAAATTTTAATTGCAGCTAAATCAGAAATACTTACATTCCTCTTCTTGATTTTGTCATTTCCTCCACTAGCCCCGACAGACCCAGAAAGAAGATTAACAGTTGCCATGGATTGCACATTAGCTCCAGAAGTCGGATGCGTTTGAAGAGAATCACCAGAAACTGGACCTTGTTGCCAAACTTGATTCAAAGTGGTAGTTCCAATATTTGAAACTCCTAAACTAGCAAATATAATCATTTCATTATTTTCATATGTTGCTGATAAACCTGAAACGTCAAAACTAAGTTTCCCTTCTTGAAGTGAAGTCTGGTAGCTGCTTATAGGTGAAGTATAAGCTTTCACAGTTCCGTCAGATTTTTGGTATGCAATTAATGCTTGTGAACCCACCATTCCTTTTGAATTAGGATTAATTGCCCAAGCAACCCATTTAGAAGAACTCACTCCTGTTTGCCTATAAGCAATTTGGAGATTTTTTGATGATGAATTGTAATTCCAATGTAAAAATGAATTTAAATAAGGAAGATCATTACATGCTGTAAAGATTTTGTTGCTAGAGAAAGTATAGCTAGAACATTTTTGAGCAGATGAACAGAGAACTACAGACATAAAAATTGAAAGGTATGCAATAAGTTTTAGATTTGTTTCCATTGTTACTGATCAAGAAAACCCACCAAGAAAAGGTCAAGAAAATCAAGAATATGAAGCAAAGAAACAAATGAATGATTGGACTTTTTATTGTGACAGAGTGTTTTGGGTTAGGACTTGGGCGAGAATTTGAAGTTATTATATAGAAATGAAAATGATGAGTTTGGTTGTTGGATTATCTGACCTAAAAGCCACACCAAAACAAAAAAAAAAAAAAGTTATTTTTACATTTTTCAGATTTATTTCTATTTAAATCGGGGTTTGTTTATCATTCGCAGAAAAGCCATGGGTGAACATAGAGTATTATATATTCTAAGTAGAGGTGGCAACTGAGCAGGGTGATTTTGGGTTAGGGTTCTGGCAGGTTTCTTCGAATCATTGTTGGTTGTGTTTGGATTTTGAGTAAATTATCAATTGATGATTAGAAAAGATTTCGGATCATATTCAGATCATTTTCGCATTTAGTTTTAAAAATAAGTATTCAGTAAAGTCATAATAAATATTTTCATGAAAGTAAAATTTTCATATATATAACATTTCAAAATTTAATAACAAAAATAAACATTACAATTTTAAAATATCCTATATACAACTTAAATAAAATAAAATATAATAATATTTAAAATTTATTCTATACATATAAAATACTATAACCCAATATATATATATATATATATATATATATATATATATATATATATATATATATATATATATATATATATATATATATATATATATTTTAATGTCTATACATATACTGAAAGCATACCCAATAATGCTCCTAGTTTCACTCTCTCATATTATCATGATATGAATCCGAAAGTACGTAACTGACACTAAAACACGAGTGATGCACGTAGTTACCAGTGTGCACAATAAGTTTTATAACTTAGTAACGATAAACTATCAAATTAATTATTAATTTCATTTCAATATACAGCCCTGGATCCATAAGTTAAGCAAACTCATCCTATTATATATTCAATGTGATTATAATTTAAAATATCATTTATTTTAAATATATCAAATCAAAATGAATTTTACTTAAGCAGGCATTTCATAATTGTAAAGAAATTATAAGGGCAACCAAGTTAAATTATAATAACTAAAATAATAATGTGGAATTCCAAAATGGTAATATAATTTAATAATAAATTTTTAACATATTGTAACATATTTTAATATATTAATAAAGAAATATATATACACGTTAATAGCTGAAAAAAATGTCTAAACTTTTAATTTGTCAAGTTTGTCCTAATTTAAAATTTTAGTTATAATTATGTCCAAATCAAAAAATAATCAAAATGAGAATTGAAAATAATATTATATTCCTAAATAGAACAAAATAATTATATTAATATTTTTTCTTTTCCTACACCAATATAAGTTTATTTTAAAAAACCATTTTTCTATTTTTTTTTTTTCATTTTTCATCTCTTTCAATTTAAGAAATTTAACTTTTTTTCTTTACACCATGTTTTTTACCTGGAAACAAAAAATAAAAAAATTATATTTGTAATGTATCTCTTTCTTTATTAATTCTAAAAATATAATTCAATATGATTAATTCGTAACTTTGTGAAAAAGATAAAGTCTAGATAGATAAAAGATGGATGGAAATTAAAAAGATAAAAAAAAATTAATTTATTTTAATTATGTAATATTATTTGATTCAACAATTAACAAAAATTAATTCATCTGACTAAACCTACGATGCACAGACCAATGATTAATTATTAATTAAAATCAAATAATAGTTTTTACTCAGCTAGGTTTTTTTTAGTTTATTATTGCTAATAACAATTTCTGAATGAAAAATTAAAATAATTATTTTAAATATTATGAATCAATGTGTAATATTTTTTATAATTTAGTTTTTATAAGTTTAAAGTTCATTTAAAAATAATTTAGATATAATTTATTTTTTGAAAATCACTTTTTTATTCATTAAAATCAAAGGATAAAAAAATAATTATTCATTAATTCAAAAAGAATTTCACATAATTTTTTCTTCTAAAAGTTGTTATTAATAATAGCAATATCAAATAATTGATATTTTAGACTAAAATCAGTCACAAAATTGTAAGAATGCATGTAATTAATAATATTTTTAAAAAATATTAAATTATAGTTAATTATCAAATGAAAAATTAAATTATAGTTGAAACAGGTATTTAGTGTTTGTACAGAAAATTATTATTTAATAGTATAAAAAATTGAGATTTTTAATGAAAGTATGGTACATTTTTGTTAGTCAGAAAATTGTTGGTTGGCTTCTAACTTGGGAAGCCCTTAATCAGTACCAAATGTCATACCTTTCATTTGGAATTCTAAGGATTACACATGAAGGAAAACTTTCATTTATTTGGCCCTTTATTTTTTGTTACTTTTTTTCCCAATGGTTGTTATATATTTTTAGAATTGACGCTAACTATGAGCACGCAACTAGTTATAATAAATTTGAATGGTGTTATAATACGTCACCCTTACTTTTATGGTCAAAGTGGCAAATGGGCAACAAACAGAAGGAATATATACATATATTCTCGAAACGGATCGTTTTGGTCCTGTTAGTCAAATGAGTGAAGTGATAGGTTGGGTTTAGGTATATAGTTAAACGAGTGGAGACCCATTTTCTTGAAGGTCAAACCAAATCCCCACCTTAACACTCTACATTCTGATGAATCAAACTGCCACGTGGAGGTTGGATAAATGTCAACTAGCGGGTGATCTTCTAGAAGGGACCTACAATTTGGTTGCCTCTCCTAGACACCAACTCCACCATCTACATTCATATCTCAACTCTCCAATACCTTGTCGTTTCTCTATTTGTCATTTTTACCTTTTTCTCTATTTTATTTTATAAGACATTTTTTTTCAATTTTTTATTTATACAATTATGAAATTTTCAATATATTTTAATTTTTTATATTTTAAAATATAATGTATTTTAACTCTTAAATTATTATATTATAAATTACTTTAATCCTTCAAAATCTTACAACTTAGTGAAAATATTAAAATGCTAACTTTGGAATAATATGGATTAAAATATTAATTATGATAAATATCAAGAGCGCCATGTATTATATATATGTAATGTATAAATAATAATTTAATGATTCAGACTCATTCAAATTTATTTAAGTATTAATTTAATTTTAATAAATAAATTTAAGTATTAATTTATATTTAAATTCTAATAAGGGTCAAATTTAAAATTTTAGGGATAGAAAAAAAAAAAAGAAAAGAAAAGTAACTAATCAAATAAGATGTTCTTTCTCTGACAATAAGGACACATAAATTTATCTAAATTTTTATTATTAGTCAATTCATATTTTAAATATTTCATCCAATTGATTGGAATAAATAAATAAATCAAATTTGAATTGAATTGAGATAATATATGACATTGATATAGCACCATTCTATGGTACTGTTTGATATGGAATAAGTATACTAAGAAAATAAAATTTCTTGAAAAATTTAATAGTTATTATTGGAAAAAGTTTTTAAAAAATATGATACCTACTTTTTGAATTTGAGGGAAATATATTTTTTTAGAGAAGTTAATAAGTCATACTTTTTTAATTAAGATAAATGTAATTAATATATTTACTCTTTATGAAGGGAGACTAGACCAATGAGAGTTAGACCAATGAGAGTTAGGTATTATTGTAGTAGGTATTATTGTCTTTTATATTATTAAAGTCAAATAAAAGAAGCCTAATTTTTAAAAAGTTATTTGTAAATCAAATACACAATCATCATACTTCCTAGGAAATAACTTTTCGAAAAATATATTTTCTAAAAAATAAGCCATGTGATATCAAACAACACCTATTACACCCCCAACTTAGAGCAATTAGCAGTGGATTTTGGAGTGACATCCAACATATTTGAACATATAATTAAAGATCCAAAAAATAAATCATGCTACTAAAGAAGAATGCATCATTTACTATATGATTTCAATTTTCTTACTAATATTTATGGTATGAGAATTTACTTGGAGAGTTGAAATTTGAAAATAGAGATATCATCTAATTAACCTATGATTATTTTAAAAATATTCAATTAAAAGTCAATATCAAATTATCAATCCCCACCACGTTGTTTCTTATTACTCTTGAAACCAGGGAATATTAAAGGGCAAAAAAAAAAGAAGAAGAAGAAGAAGAAGGTTGATAAGAATATATGTCTAAATTAACCTAATTAGCTTGTAAAATTTGGTCCATTTTTTATATTTAAACTTTAAAAATATACTCATGGGTAAAGATGATAAAAAATTGAAATATTTATCATGTTATAAAATATATGAATGTCTTTATCCTTATCTTTATAGACAAAAATTCTTATAGAAATAATATTTTATCTCTATATTTATTTCTATAAGATTCTATCTCTGTCTCTATTTCAGCAACCATTGGCACATATAAATAAGTGTTACTTTTAATAAAGTTATACATGAATTATTCTTTTCTATTCTTTATTTTCTCTCTTCATTCTCTCTTTATATTATCTCTTTTATTTTACAATACGTTATCAGTATGAGGTACGCATGTTTTCGCTTAATTTAATTATGGTGCACTAAATTTATTTGAATATCACATAAATTTAAAAACTTATTAATTAATTTTTTTAGATTCCAAAGTTTTTTTTTAAAGAGAACGATTTTTTTTTATTAGAATAATTTTGATTATATATATATATATATATATATATATGGTAAGGGGGAGGAAAAGCACATTTACTAAAATATCCTTATTATTTTTTATTAATTATTCATATAAATAAAGGTTAATTTAGTAATTTAATAGTTAATAAATTAATTTATTAAATAATAATGCTATTTTTTAGGATAAATAATCATTTTAATTAAGAAAGTATAATTAATATGTCATATTTTATAATTGATAATTTATTAATTAATAAATTGCCAATTACCAATATACATGTGCATTAAGATAATCGTCAAATATTGAGCAATCTTAAAAATTAAGTATATTTTCTCCTTTCGAATAATAAGAATTTATTATTTTTATCAAAAGAAAAAAAGTTTATTATAATTTATTTTCTTTATTATCATAATAGATAGGAATAAACGTCTATAATTATTTAAGTATGATTATAAAAAAAAAAATCATTACTGTACTATGAATAAAAAAAGAGCTTTTACAAAATGAAACATATATATATAACAAAAATTCTTGCAATAATTTAAGTAATTATGTAATTCCACTAAATTAATATATAACAAATAATTCTTGTAATAAATACATAAATTTTCTCTATAATTATACATAAAAATAAACCAAAACAATTGTATTATATGAAATACTAAAAATAAAACTAAACATACCATATTTTTTTAGAAGAGAATGAATAAAAAAAGGTTTGATAAAAAAATTTTAAAACACGTTGTAACAAATTTAATGTAATAAAAAAAGAACGAGTTCAACAAAATAAGAAAAAATAAAATAATTATTATTAATATATAGTTAATTATATGTACTTTAAATAAAAAAGAATTCAATTAGAATAATCTATGTTCTTTAATGTTTTTTCAAATATTAAAAAGTTAGATAAATTTTTTTAACTTTGATTATTAGAATATTAACAATTAGAGAAATTCTAATTTGATTTTGAGAAAATTCTATTGTAAATTAGAAAAATTACTTTTAATTCTATAAAAAAATGCAACAGAAAAATAATATGCACTATTTGAAAGTTCACTTAATAATAATAAGTATAATCCTATTATTTTCTTATAAAATTTCAAAATTTTTATTTATATTTATAATGGTATGTTCTTTAAACTATTTCCATTATATATAATCACTTATATATATTTTATAAGTTATTTCATTTTTATTAAATAATACCTAATATATAGGTGTATTTACTATGAATAATTGTATGTTATATTATCAATAGGTGTTTGAGTATCTACTATGAAAATATTGGTCCAAAATAAAAAGTCAAATAAAAAAAAGTTATGTACATTGAGAACATAGTTTATAAAAAAAATTTATTGTCTAATAGGTAGTATAATTTAAAAAATAATATCACATAATATTTATTTAAATTATTTATATATCATATAGCATTTATACTAATATTTATTATATAAATATTTACAAATCAAATTATGTTTTAAAATAAATTGTAACAAGTTATAATGAAAATTAACGTGCGAAACACATTTGAAAAAAAAGTTAGTATATATATATATATATATATATATATATATATATATATATAATGTGATGAGCAATAGGTTAAGTGATTTAACATCGTTGCATTTTAGATTCCCATCTTCCAACCGTCATATATATATATATATATATATATATATATATATATATATATAATCGTTATGTATTTAGCATCTAATTACTTAATAAGCAATGACTTTTAACGTGTCTAATTAATAACCTAATTTTTTTTAATCGTTTTAATGTTATAGGCTAAGTTTTTACTTATTCTCTGTATACGTAAATATGTTTCTAACTAGTTAGATGTAATGATTTTTTTTTTCTCTATTATTTGATGCTATTTATTTTTAATTAATTAAATGTAATTCCTAGAGAACTTGTATTCTATTCTTGTTAAATAAATTAATACAATTCTGGAAAAGCTAATATCAACTAAAGTTCTTAAAAAACTAAATAAATAAATAAATAAATAAATAAAATATAAATTTCTGAAGAATTGATACTTTAAGTTCTTGAAAAATTATTAAGTTCGTGAAAAATTAAATATCATAATTATTGAAAAACTAATATCCTAATTTGCTAAAAAACTAATATCATATGTTTCTAAAAAGCTAAATAAATTATCTAGAAGTATTTGAAAGACTGATTTAATTATAATCATATTTAACCTATTATTTATTTTTGTTTTTATATAAACAATGTCGAATTTGACGAAACTCGAATTTGTGGCTCTTGATATCACAAGTAAGGATTATTTATTATAGATACTAGGTGCTAAAATACATCTGGATCAAGTAAGGATTATTTATTATGGATACTAGATGCTGAAATACATCTGGATGTTATGGGTCTTGAAAATACAATCAAACATAAAAATCAAGACTCTTTACGAAATCATGCTAAGGCGATGATTTGTCTTTGTTATCATCATCATGAAGGACTAAAACTTGCATACTTGATGGTTAGTTCTTTGGAATAATTTGAAAGAAAGGTATGGCCATCATAAATCTATAATACTTCTAAAGGCTTTTTATGAATAGTTGCATTTATGAGTGCAAGATTAAAACTGTAACTGGTTATAATTTTACAGTTTTTAGAATTAGTTCTAAATAAAATTATCTAGGAAGAATATTACTGACCATAATATGTTGGAGAAGACATTTAGTACTTTTCATACCTCCAATATGTTCAGATAGTTGCAACACTCTAGATTAATTTCATGTCTTCTTGTTTCTGAGCAAAATAATGAGCTCTGAATGAAAAATCATGAAGCTCATCCAACTACTTCTACTCTATTCCCTGAAGTGAATGCGATAACATATAATAAGGTTACATGTGGACAAGGAAGAGAACGAAGACATAATCATGGTCGAGACGTGGTCGAAGTCATGGTCGAAATTACTATAATAGCAATCATGGTGGTGATAGAAATAATGCATCTTACCATCAAAAGTGGAAGAATCTTGAAGAAAAAGATAATAATAGATTAAAGCAAAATTCAGAAAATTAATGCTTTCAATGTGGTATGAAAGGACACTAGTCTCGTTCCTGTCATACACCAAAACATCTTGATGAACTCTATCAAGATTCCTTGAAAAAGAAAGGCAAGAATATAAAAGCAAATTTCATAGACAACAATGAAATCTTGGCTTGATTTTCCTTAAGAAATGAATTCTTATTATTTTTTATTTCTTACAAATTTATTTTTTTCTTTGTGAAGAAATTATGGACCTTACTTAATCATTAGTAGGATTTCGTACAAAGGATGCAGATTTGTGTATTACAAATAGTGTAACCATGCACACCATACTAAGAGATAAGAAATATTTTTCTCATTTAACAATAGAAGAAACTTATGTTAATGTAATATCTGGTAGTAAAAGGATAATTGAATGATTTGGAAGAGCAAATATATTACTACCTGAAGGAACAAATTTCATTATTAAGAATGCATTATTTCCTTTCAGATCTTGTAGAAATTTATTAAGTTTTAAAGATATTCACTGAAATGGATATCACATTGAGACAACAAATGTGGAAAATATAGAATATCTTTATATTACAACCTTCATAATGGATAAGAAATGTTTGGTGGAAAAATTACGTGCTTTCTCTTTTGGCTTATATTACACATATATGAGTATAACTGAAACAAATATGGCAGTAAATTAAAAGTTTACAGATCCAAATGCTTTTCTTATTTGGCATGATCATCTAGGCCATCCTGGATCAATAATGATGTAGAGAATCTCTAAGAGCTCATATGGCCATCCATTGAAGAACCAGAGGATTATTCAATCTAATGAATTTTTATGTTTGGCTTGCTCTTAAGGAAAGTTAATTATTAGGCCATCACCAAGTAGAATTCAAAGTAAATCACCTACATTTCTGGAATGTATACAAGGTGATATTTATGGACCAATTCATCCACCATATGGACCATTTAAATATTTTATAGTTTTAATAGATGCATTAATAAGATGATCATATATATGTTTATTATCAACTTAAAACCTAGCATTTACAAGATTACTTGCTTAAGTAATTCGGTTAAGAGCACAATTTTTAGATTATGCTATTAAAATAATTCATATTGATAATGCTAATGAATTTACATCTAAAGCCTTTAATGATTATTGCATGTCAATTGGAATAACTATAAAGCAACATGTTGCTCATGTTCATACTCGAAATGGTCTAACAAAATCTATTATTAAAACTCTCCAATTAATAGCTAGACCATTACTTATGAAAATAAATCTCCTTATTTCTTTTTGGGGACATGCAATTTTATATGCAACAACTCTTATACGCATCAGGCCAATTAGCTATCATAAATTTTCACCTCTATAGTTGGTTTCTAGCTAGAAGCCAAATATTTTCTATTTGAGAATTTTTGAACATGCTGTTTTGTAATGCCCAAGTTTTCATAGTTTGTTCTAGTTACTAGTAATGTTAAGAGATTAGGCTCTTAGATGTTAGCCTTGTATGATAAATGAAAAAGGGAATCAATTAGGAGCATTGTGGTGCTATTTAAAATGTTTGCATAATTCATGATTTTACCATAACTAATCATGCTTTAAGAAATTGAATAGAGTTCTATGATTACTAATGATATGTATAAAGAAGTTGAAGTACATAAAGTTAAAGGTTACAGTGAAAGAAAAGAAAGAGATTTTAAAGGGAAATCTCTAGATATGTTAATGGGCTTATAGGCTTGTTAATGGGTCTTGAAGTAACAAAGGTCCAAAACTAACACAAGGTGACCGGCCCATTAGGCCCAAGATGATATAGGACATCAAAGTGGTGAGCTAAAATGTTTGGCCCAAGATAATAAAACATGTATTGTAGAATGGTGAGTTATAGAATTTTGACTAATTAGCCACCAAAAATTGCCTAAGTCAAAATCCTAAATCAAGTTGAACTTTAACTTTTCCTACATATGGGTCTAGGTTCACTTTGAGCACTCCAATACCTCATGATGATGATCACTATCATAGAGAAAATTCTAGCCATCTAACTAGCTCCAATCTTATCCATCCATTAAGATTAAACCCTAACCATTAAATCTAGCTTAATCAAATCCTCACCATTCAACACACTATATATATAAGTGGATTTATGTTATGCAACAATATTTTGTTCATCCTTACACCAAAATTTATGCAAAGGGAAGAAGTTCTCTCTACCTCACTTGCTACAAGAACCTTGGTAAATTAGAGTTAATCAAGGTAAGAAATTACATTTACCTATTCTTTTTTACACTTTAAGGTTGATTTTAGTGTTTTGGTTGCTTAGATACTTCTTTTATCCTATAAGAAGAATTTGGCCATAGTAGTGAATAGCTAAGGAAGAGTTCCATAGTCCAATTAAGTACACCTGTAGCTATTTTAGATGAAGAAGAATAAATTAGAAGTGTTAGAATGACTTTTAAGAATATGATTCAAAACTTAGAAGTCTTAGAAGCATGAACATAGTCAAAAGAGAAACTTAGTGTTCTAACATTTGATGATAATAATTAAGTAATTATATGTGTTATATGATATGTTAAATTCATATTTATTCAACTAATTTGAAGATTTAATGAGGAATTAGGAATTTTCCCCAAATTTGATATAAATGAGACAAGTTAGGATTTACATGAATAAAAGTAAATTAACTCTAACTAATTAATGGGAATTGATTTCCTAGATGTTAATTTGATGAATTCTAATCAAATTAAGATTTGAAAATGAGATTGATAGGTTTTCCCAAAATTCTAGGGTTTATGAAACAATTTGGAAAAATTTGGAAGTGTAGACTTGGTATCATGAAATTGAATGAGAAATTTAGTTAGAGATGCAAAGAAATAATAATAAAGTATAAATATATATGAGATATAATTGATGCATTCCTACTAAAAGTGGAAGTAGTAGAACAAGTAATAGATAAAATTAGTAATATCACTAGTTACTAATTAATGTGTAATTAAAATGTTGTAGGTGTAGGACTTTAAGGTAAGGGCAAAGAAATTGCTCAAGACCAAAAAGGACCTTGAACTAATTAAAACGATCAATTGATAGGAGCAAAGGAGTTAAGGTGAGTAGTTAATAATATGATATAACTATGCTATATTGCCTTGCAACCATTCTTTGAAATACTATTGCTTAATGCATGTTTGAAAGGAGCATTGAATATATGTAACCCATAATCGATGAACCTTTGAATTCAATGACCTACTTATATATTAATTCGAGCATAATAAACCTCTCACATTGATTCTATTTGTACCCAATGATTAATATGCCAATTGCTTCCTATTGAAGATTTATAATACGCCTTTCATGAACACCTATAACTAAGCAAAAATCCTCTATGATGTCAGGAAAGATATCAAACCTTGTGTACTTGATAAAAGCTTATAGGTAGGGTAAGAGTACCTGACCTCTGTTAGAGGAGAATGCCTAACCGCAAAACTTGATCAGTTTTACATGAGTGAGCATGGTTAGACTGCCACTTTAATATTTATGGATGGGAAGCTCTCCACTTCTAAGACATTATCATTTATGCTAAAAATGCATCCTAAAGTTTAATATGACAAATTTTGATTAATGTTGTTTTATCACTACCTTAAATTGATTCAAGTGTTAGCCTTCATGTTGCCTTTATGTTGTATTATATTATTATGTACTTACTGAGCATGTCTCATCCTATAGTCATTTACAATTTTCCAAGTTAAGGAAATTTGTTAACAAGGCAAACTCCAAGCTACGCTTCTCCACTTGGAATTCGCTAAAGTGTGATGTTGTTTCACTCATGTTATTTTGAGGATAAATAATCTAGAGCTCCATAGTACTCTAAGGTTTAGTGTTAAAGTATGCTGCATTGGAGAAGAATGTAAATGATTAGTAACATTTATTGTGTATAAATATCTATAGTAATGAGTAAGAATATATGGATAATATATGTTGACTTTTATGAATGATGTTCTATTCATGATTATGAGATAATACTAAGGATAATGGTTACAATTGAATGGTTGAATTAATATTGGAAAAGGATAGAGAATGAATGTGGTTCCGATCTTGGGAAAGGCTATGATATGGAATGTGTAAATTGATAATAAGATTAATAGTGTTCTACGGGTTTAGGTGACCTTATGTCTCCTTGAACTCTATAATAGTCACAACTTAGGAATTGGGTTGTGACATATTTATATTCCTATTGCCCCCCACATCGCACAAAAATTAGTCCTCAGAGAAGATTAGGAATATATGTTGGATATGAATCCCCCTCTATAATTAAATATCTTGAACCATTAATGGGGGATGTTTTTACTGTGGGATTTAATGATTGTAATTTTAATAAGGCTATGTTTCCTAAACTAGGGGGAGAAAATAAGCAATTAGAAAAATAAATTATATGGAATGAGCCATTATTAAATCACCTTGATCTTTCTATCAAGCAATGTGAATTAGAAGTTTTGCAAAGTATAGTAAAACAATTGTTAGATGCATTTTCTGATTCAAAATGAGTTATAAAATCCCATATACTAGTTGAAAATGCTCCAATTAGAATTGATGTCCTAATAGGACAACAAGCAAATGAGTCCATGGTATGCCAGAAATGCAATAGGCCACTCATTTCTAAGGATAAGAATCCATGAAAGAAAAAGGAACAAAATACTAAAACTGTTGATACTTCTGAAGAGCCTAAAACAAAAAATAGTTGATATAAATGAGCAAATAACCCCAAAAGAACTTCATATACCTAAAAATGATGAAAACAAAGAGATATGAATAAGTTATGTCACTTTAAGAAAGAGATGGGGATCAAAATGAAATTATTGTCGATAATATATTTGCATATACAGTAGCACTTTATATTGCAAAAGAAAGTGAGGACATTAAACCAAAATCCATTTTTGAATGTCAATATAGTGATGATTGACCAAAATGGAAAGATACAATCTAGGTAGAATTAAATTCACTAGAAAAACACTAAATCTTTGGGCCCATTATTCGAGCACCTGAAAATGTAAAGCTGGTAGGCTATAAATGGGTATTGGTGCATAAATATAATGAGAAAAATGAAATTGTTAGATATAAAGCATGATTTGTAGTACAAGATTTCTCTCAAAGACTTGACATTGATTATGAGGAGACTTATTTTCCAGTTGTGGATGCAATTACACTTAGATTTTTAATTAGCCTAACAATTTCAAAAGGACTTCATATGTGTCTTATAGATGTTGTTACAACTTATTGGTATGGATAACTTGTTAATGGTATTTACATGAAAGTCCCTAAAGGACTAAAAATGCCTTAAGCACACAATTCAAAACCCTAAGAAATATATTCAATTCAGTTAGAAAGATCCCTATATGGATTAAAACAATTTGGATGTATGCGGTATAATCATCTTAGGGAATATCTTTTGAAGGAAGGATTTACTAACAATTCAATTTGTCCATATGTCTTTATTAAGAAAATAAAGTCTAGTTTTGCTATTATTATAGTTTAATTTGATGATTTGAATATCATTGGGACTCTTGAAAAGCTGATAGATGCAATAACATATTTAAAAAATGAATTTGAAATAGAAGATTTAGGACAAACAAAATTTTATCTCGATCTACAAATTGAGCATTTATTTAGAGCAATTTTTATGCATCAATTAGCTTATATCAAAAAGATATTAAAATGTTTTAATATGGATAAATCCTAGCCAACAAGTTCTCCTATGGTTGTTAGATACTTTGATGTGAAAAAGGATCCTTTCCGTCCTTGAGATGATAGTGAAGAAATTCGTGGTCCAAAAGTATCATATCTTAGTGCTATTGGTGTATTAATGTATCTTGCTAACTATACAAAACTTGATATAGCATTCTCTATTAGTTTACCAGCAAGATATAATTCTTTACAAGCTTGAAGACATTGAAATAATGTTACAAAAGTACTTCGTTATTTATATGGCACATCATATATGGGTTTATTTTATCTACAAGGCTTGAAGTTAGAATTAGTGGATATGTAGATGCTGGATATTTATCTGATATATAAAAAGCTCAATCACAAATAGGTTACTTTTTTACATACGGTGGCACTGCTATATCTTAGCATTTTATAAAGCAAACTCTTACTGCCACATCTTCCAATCATGCTAAAATATTAGCCATTCATGAGGCAAGACAAGAATCTATATGGTTGAGATCTTTAATCAACATATTAAAGAAACATGTGATCTTCCATTTTATAAAGAAAGTCCAACAGTACTATATGAAGATAATATTGCATGTGTTGCACAACTCAAAGGATGATATATTAAAAGGGATAGAACCAAACA
This sequence comes from Reutealis trisperma, assembly GCA_947687605.1. Taxonomy (NCBI): domain Eukaryota; kingdom Viridiplantae; phylum Streptophyta; class Magnoliopsida; order Malpighiales; family Euphorbiaceae; genus Reutealis; species Reutealis trisperma. The sequence continues at coordinate 118,289 of CANTUT010000017.1, read as the reverse complement.
TATTTCATCAAAGTTCTTTTCATACATGAACTTTAGAAGCAAGGAGTTTTATATATTTATTGAATTTGATCCATAGACAACTTAGCAAATTTATTTATAAAATTTGATAAGTTGGTGAACAAAATTGGCATGCATTGGTTAAGAAATCTTTGTTAGAAATAATATTTGCATAAGGGGGAGATTTTTGTACACTGTACTCTTTTTTTCTTAGCATAGGTTTTATCCTTTAGGTTTTCCTAACAAGGTTTCTAATGAGGCTGTTTTATGCGTAGATATTGCAAGAATAATATACTCTTTTTCTTTTACTAAGATTTTTTTCCCACAAGTTTTTTCTTAGTAAAGTTTTGACAAGACATATTCTTTATAAAATAGACATCCAAGGAGGAGAGTTATGAAATATATGGATGTCTTTATCCTTTTCCTTATAGATAGAAATCCTTATAGAAATAGCACTCTATCCTTGTAGGACTCTATCTCTATCCCTATCTCTATAAGCACTAATATCTATAAATATTTGTTACTTTTACTAAAGTTATATATAGATCATTCTCTTCTATTCTTTATTTACTCTCTTTATTCTCTTTCTATAATTGTCTCTTTTATTTTACAACATATTAGAAGTTTTAAATTTTGAAGGATTTTAAGCAATGGGGATTTTTTTTATTTTTTAATTTTTGTACATTTAATTCCAACTAGGATTTGAATCAAAGACCTTTCAATTTTAGAGATGATTTAAATACCATTAATAAAAAACTCATTGGAAAAATGAAGACCTTTTATCTTATGTGACTCAATTATCCATGTAAATAATCTATTCAACTAAATTCTTTCTTCAAATATTATTTAATAATATCTTTCTTTTTATAAATTAGGCATGAATAAATTATGAGCTTTAGTTCAATACAATTTGATGATAACCGTTAGCTTATAGGCGAATTTTTACTGACAGTCGCTGAACTACTAATAGAGTAATATGGTCATTAAACTTCAATCTGTAATAGTTAATCCACTAAACTTTAATTTCAGTAACAGAAAACCCCCTCACATCACATCATCTCCTATTCAACACCCTAATGGAATGCACAAATGGTACTCCATGTGTAAAATAAAAAATAAAAAAAAAGCCATGTCCAATGCACACATAAAACAACCCAATTTTCCTTCTTCCAATTTGGTACTGCCAATTCTCTCCTCTATCTGCCTCCAAAAAGATACTACTCTTTCAATTTTCATTTCCAAAAAACCTTACAATGACCTCTGCTAGTTGGAAATCAAATCCATAAGCTTCTATTGTTGAAGATTTGAATACCTGTGAGGCCTCACTTGAACATCGATCCAGTCGGCTAGAGAGAATCGGGATGCTCATTTGGGTTTAGACTCATGATGGAACCCTTAGGTTTGGATTTGATTGATTTTGAAAATGATTTTGGGAGTCCCTGCCCTAATTTATTTTTAAATGGAAAAATTAAGGAAAAACCCAATTTGACTCCAATTCATAATTTTCAATTAATTACCCCATGATAAAATCATTAGTATCGAATCAGGTTGAATTTGGGGACTAGGTTTTTGGGTTTAAATAATCTAAATTTGGCTCTTAAGTTTAATTTGAATTTAGAAAAATTGATTTCATGAATGACATTTATAAGATGATGTTAAAGAAAATACATGAATATGGCATAACATGAATGCATGGTGTATGGGGGATTAGTAAAATAATTGAAGTAAATATTCACAAATTATGTTAATTAAAAAGGGGAAAGAAGATTGATTGGGATTTGGATTTAGATTCCAAACGTACCTATGTACCCGATTGAATAGGAATCAAAACCCATGTAGTTCATTCTGTAATTAAGTAGAGGGGTTAAAGAGTTGATCAGATTGATTTTGACTTGGGTGATTAAGCTTGATACTTTTGCTTTTGATGGGTGGACTGAAGTTCTATTTTATCGGGACCAGATGATTAAATTGATTGGGAGATTAATTAATTAATTAAAATGACTAATTAACTAATTAATATGATGAAATGGATAGATTGATGGAATAATTAGTTAAAAAGATTAATTAATTAATTGAGTGATTAATTAAAAAAGAGTTTTAGTTAATTAAAAAGATTAATTAACTTGTTTAGCGTGAGGTAATTAATTAATTAAAAAGATTGATTAATTAATTAGAGAGTGATTAGAGGGAGAAGAAGAGAGAAATTCGAGGATAACAATGTACTCAAATTAAAGGAGTGGTTTCAAATGAGAAGTGGAGGGGGGTATTTATAGAAAAAGTGGATGAGGGTAGTTTAGGCAGTAAAAATGTAAAAAGACAATAAGGAGTAGAGTTAGAAAGGACTAAAAATTTAGTTGGAGGGGGTAAAAGGATCATTTTTTACACAGGAAATGGGGTCCACTTATGTTAGACAGGTGTGGTGTCGCACTAAACTAGTGCGACAGGCCACACATTGGACCTGCAGTGCCACAGGGATGCCGTGCGGTAGTTGATGTGGCAGCTCTTTTTTTTTTTTTTTAGATATTAGTTGTTGGTTTGGAGTTTAAAAAATTTGAATGTCTAATAGCAATATAATTGAAGGCTTCCCTTGAACCTCCGCCCGCTAACCGGTTAGCGGGACCACCATAACGGCTCTGGCATAGTACGTCAAACTCAGCAGGTGCTAAGACAACAGTTGGATGATGAGGGTGCAAAATTAAGGATTCACATTTGCCCCCTCATCGAAATTGGCTTTAAACAAAAGGTGATTATGATGATAGTGAATGTTGTGAAGAGGTGCCATGTCAGACTCTGGGCTTATGTGTTCTTGTCAGGTCCTTTGGAGGGAGGGCCTCTAGCATAAATGAGGTTTTATCAATGGCTATCGGTTCAGCCTTGACGTCAGATGCGAGAATGGTCTTGGTGAATTTCAATTAAGGCTATCTATAAGACCCTAATGTTAGAGGACAAAGAAGGTTTGGTGAATTTTAATCAAGGTTATCTATGCGGCCTTAATGTTGGAGATAAAAAAAGGTTTAGTAATTTCAATCAAGGCTATTTGTCCAGCCTTAATGTTAGAGATAAAGATGATCTGGGATAAATCTCAATCAAGGCTATTTGTTCGGTCTTAATGTTGGAGGTAAAGAAGATTTGGGTAAATCTCAATTAAGGCTATCTGTTTGGCCTTAATGATAAAGGTAAAGATGATTTGGGTAAAAAAGGTAGAAAGTGAAACCATATAGATGTCTAAGTGATCATTTCTAGAAATTTATGGGTGAAATTGATAGATTTGGACAAAAGAGATGGAAAAAGAAACTACAAGAATGTCTAGGTGACCGTTTCTAGACATTTATGGGTGGAAGAGAACTTTGAACAAGATATTTTAGTGAAAGGAGAGCCTCAACCTATGGTGAGTTGGTTCCAGAGATTATAACAAGATTTTGGTAAAGGGAGAGCCTCAGCTTATGGCTAGTTAGCTCAAGATATTTTGAAAAGATTTTGGTAAAGGGAGAGCCTTGGCTTATGGCAAGTTGGTTTAAGAGATTTTGACAATATTTTGGTTGAACTAAAGAAACTTAGACTTCTGAATGTGAGGAGTTAGGCCTTTTAGAAGGCTCAAAAGAACTTTGTCAAGAGTAAAAGGACTCTGGAAGTCACAATTTGTTGATTAGATGAAAGGTATCAATTAGCTTTAAAGAGACATTGGTAAACTTTTAGGAGGTGTCAGTCAGCTTTGAGGAAGTATTGATCAATATTAAGAGATGTTAGTGAGGCTATTGGCTTAGCTTATGCATGATTGTATAGATGCTAGTGCACAAATGATGCATGTGCATGTTTCAGAATTCATGGACTTTTTACTTGACTTCTATGCCATGCATGATTTTTTATGATACTTGTAATGAATGATTACATGGATGCATGAGGGTGGATTAACTCATTTGCTTTGTGAATGTAGTTTTTCATGTGACTTTTGTGTCCTTGAAGACGCACATTTGTAGACTAAAAAAACTCAACAAGGTTAAGGTACTCAACTTGGGTTAGTATGGAATAGTTGCCATGGTGGCATTATGATAAGATTGAGATTATTTTTTTTTTTGAGGGCTTGCTTCAGGTTTTAGAATCAGGTGGTCCATGGTTTCTATTTTAGTACTACCAATGAGGAGTCATGTCACACCTTTGGAAAGTTTAATGCTACAGCTTGGCTACATCATGTAGGCAACTCTAGTGGTGTCAAAGTTTAAAATTTTGCATTTTCTGCACTTTTCAAAAGTTAATGGACTTGCCTGAGGATGTCGTAAGCCATATGGTGGTTAGTGATGGTTAGGTGAATTTGACCACCATGATTGGGATGTTCCATGATACCAGTGACCATAGAGATATAAGGGAGCAGAGGCTTAAGATAAGGGCCTTGATTTTTTTATTATGAGTGTCGGATACAGGTCTGTTGATTGGGGTGGTACCAAAGTGGCAAATAGAATAGAGGCATTTTGTGGTTAGAGCTATGCTAGAAAGACACTGATGAGCCTTGACTACTTTGTTTGAGATTTAGAGAGATAAACTATCTTGCTAGTTATTCACCAAGTAAGAAAATTTTGTCTATTCTTACTCTTTCTATTAGGAGTGCTTTATGGGTGTCTGTTTTAGGTTTTAGGTTATTTTGGAAGTGTAGCTGATAGATCATTTTTGGGTGGTGACCCCTGCTTTTCAGTTTGCACATGCTTTATTAAGACTCAATTAGAGATCGAATAGGATGGTTGTTTGCAGCTTGCCCTCGGAAGACACATTTACAGCACTGCCAATGGTAAAGGATTAGATATCTCATGACTGGGGGGCTATAGGTGTTATGCAATTTGCCTGTTGGGCTTGGTTTGAATGAATTTCCATTAAGGGATGAGGGTTTTGAGGTAGATGAGGCAAACTCAGGATGTGCCCCCAGTTTTTCTTTCTTGGAGTCTATGCAAATCATAACTACCATTGTCAGAGCTATCAAATGGTGGCCGACTGAGGAGTTATCATGCTATTTGTTTTGGGATTTAACTTAGGACCACATAAAGATATGACAGGTAGTTGATAAAGGCAGTTTGGCCCATTGAGAAAGAGTACTAGGCTACCTTACTCAAGGGAATAGAGGGTGAAGCAACTGAAGAAATAGAGACTGTATGAGGAGCCATTAGTAGCAAGAGAGCTGCAACACATATAAAATGGGTGACTCGTTCTTTGATGGAGACTCAGGGATCTACTAGGAGTGCAACACCATATGTTATAGTAGTGACTTAAACTACGGTGGCGATGACAAAGGACACTATGACTGTAATGAGATAGGATAGCACTACAGTGGGGGTTCAGATAATGATTACTATAGTTAGGGCAGAAAAGGGGTACTATAGTTTCTAAACTACAAAGAAGGATTTTTAGAGCAGTTTCAAAACTACTAATACTTAAGAAAGGGTTTTTAATACTGCTATGTTGACCAGTTCTAATTCTGTTGGTACTTCTACTGTTGTAATGGAAAGAGTTATAGAGACCTTGATGAGGGGTGTGCCTACTTGAGAAGATTGTGGCAAACTCTGATTCTGATGAGGACATGGGAGATATGCACCTCAGGCTAGACCATGACTTTAGACATGACACTTTTTTTTTGTTTAAAATAATTATAGATTGACAAGACTACACAAAATAGGATAAGCTAAAGATGACATTGAAAAGGATATCTTTTTTGTCATAATGATGGGTTTGTACCTTGCAATATTTGATCGCTATTAAATGAGATATCTTTATACTCTAAGTTTTGCCTAAGCTGCCCTTTTGGATTTTCAGCTTAGTAAGCATTCTTTTCTTCCATTTTTTTTCCTTCTTTTTTTTTTCTCTTTTTTTTTTCTTTTTTCTTTTTGTTTAGGAAAAATAATTAAGTGAATGATGTACTAGATACAAATAAAATGAGAATGCGATGCAAACAAAATATTTTATTATGATTTGGACTGCACCGGAGTTGAGCTACCTGCGTATCCCTTATATCACTTTTTTGTCAGTTATTTCTTTTAGGGAGAATCAGGTTTATGTAGTTTCGATTACATATGCATGAAAAACAAAAATGAAATGTAGATTTCATTTTCAGATGATGTATCATTTCAACTGATCTGGATTGCTAAGATGGGAGAATTCACTTCCATCCAGGTTTGTAAAGATGGTGTCACTATCAGATAGGATCTTCTTTGTACTGTCTAGTCTAGTTCAGTTTGAACTTCTTCTTGGATCATAAATAGGACTTGGATTTCTCCCAAAACTAGATTCTCTTCTTATGAACTCTTGTCTCTCATTTTTTAGTTGAAGTGCTCGGCTAGTCACCATTGATAACCCTAAATTTTGTACAGAGCATCGATTCTCTTTTCCTGTACGGCATTCAGCTAGTCATGATACCTTTCAGTCTATTCTGTCTTCATTCTCCATGGCTTCTCTTCGACAAGTTTCTGTGAGGCCTCGCCTGAGCACCGGCCCGATCAGTCAGAGGGAACCGGGATGCTCATTCGGGTTTAAACTCATGATGGAACCCTCAAGTTTGGATTAGTTGATTTTGAAAATGATTTTGGGAGTCGCCACCCTAATTTATTTTTAAATGAAAAAATTAAGGAAAAACCTAATTTTGACTCCAATTCATTAATTTTTAATTAATTTACCAATTGATAAAATCACTAGTCTCAAATCAAGTTGATTTTGGGGACTAGATTTTTGGTTAAATAATTATGATTTAGCTCTTAAGTTTAATTTGACTTTGAAAAATTGATTTCATGAATGACAAATATTATAAGATGATGATTGTAAATAAGATGCATGAATATGACATGAGTGCAAGGAGAAAATTAAAATAAAATATCCACAAATTAAAAAGGGAAAAAGAGATTGATTGAGATTTGGATTTGAGGTTTGGATTTAAATTCCAAACGTGCCTACGTACCCCATTGAATGGGGATCAAAATCCACATAGTTTATTCCACGATTAAGTGAGAAAAAAAATGCTGATATATTTGCTTTTGGTGGGTAGAGGGTTTTACAGGACCGAAGTTCCGTTTTATCGAGACTGGGCTATTAGATAGATTTAAAAATTAATTAATTAATTAATTAAAATGATTAATTAACTAATTAATGTGATGAAATGGATGGATTGATGGATTAATTAATTAAAATGATTAATTAATTAATTTGGATAAAGGGTGAATTAAGAAAAAGGATTAATTTAATTTTTTTTAAAAAAGAATGATTTTTGAAAAAAGAGTGATTAATTAATTAATTAAAAAGATTAATTAATTAATTAATTACAGAGTGATTGGATGGAGAAGAAGATAGGAATCTGAGGATAACAATCTACTCAAATTCAAGGGGTGGTTTGAAATGAGAAGTGAAGGGAGATATTTATAGAAAAGTGGATGAGGGTAGTTTAGGTAGTGAAAATGTGAAAAGACAATGAGGAGTAGAGCTAGAAGAGGATAAAAATTTAGAAAGGGTGTAAAATGGTCATTTTCTACACAAGAGGGGCCCATTTCTCATCAGAAAGCTGTAACGCCGCACCAGTGCCTGTGCGATGTTGCATCAGGTATGTGTCGCACGTCGCAGACATAGGCTATAACACTGCACAGGTCTGACGGGATGCTGCATGCCTGTCGTGCGGTAATCACGTGGCACTAGCTAGCACGCTTTTCTAGATCTCTTTTCGGCTAGTTTTTCAGAGGTTTCAGATCAGTTTTTGAGAATTTTGGGTCAGTTTTCGGGAGTTATAGAGTTTAGAAATATAATCAATCAGTGTCGATAGGCTCGAAATTAATTTTAGAATAACTGGGTAGTCAGTCTAAAAGAAAATCTGATCAGTTTTGAAAAAATACTATCTAGTATAGAAGGTTCGGTCAGAATAGGAAAAGTGTCAATATCTAAAAAATTAAATATCCTCATACTAAAGTGACTGAAAATCTATTTTTAGCTATAGGGGCACTATCCCCTTGACCCCTGCTCGCTAACCGGCTAGTGAGACCATCGTACTGGCTTTACATAGTGCACTAATCTTAGCAGGTGTCAAGCTGCAGCCGAATGGTGATGTAAAATCAAGAGTTCACAATTTCTTGTGTATATGGGTAGGGATCTCGTGAACTATGATGCTTGGATTACCCCTATCTTGTCTTGTATAGAACAGTCAATGAGCTTTTTCACTACTGCCATGCAAATGCAATGTATGGGATTTTGGATTTTTTTTTGTGCCATAATTAATTAATCCTTTTGCCTTTTTCATAATTTTTTTTTGCATTTTTAATATTTTTTTATTTTTTTTGTTCTTTCATTTTTTTTCTTTTTCTAAGATGTCCCATTTAAAGATGAATTAGAAAAAAATTAAAGCGAATCATAAAGTTTAAACTTTTTATTACAGATAAAAGTCCCATTATGAGTGTATTAGAGCATAAGCTATGGACTTGGAAGACTTGGATAGGGGCACAGTAGCGGTGGCACTCTTCTTAAAATACCAGTTATCGGGTGAGGCTTGAGACTGTTGGGTGAGCTCAGTGATACTAGACTTTGGATTTGAGAGCAATGATGTCTCCACTATCAATGAGGTCTTGGATTTTATGCTTCAGAGCCTTACATACATCAGTTTTGTGCCCTGGACCTTGATGAAAGTCACAGTGCTCATTAGCATTATAACCTTTGGGCAAGGGGTTTAGAGGAAGTCATGATTCTAAGGGTTTAACTAGATTATCCTCTAAGTCTTTCTTGTAAACGACGCTGAGGGGCATGCCCAGCTCAGAGAAAGTTCTCCTTGTTTCTAACTTCATTGGCTAGTGATAGGACATAACATTTACCTCTCCCTCTTTTTGGGTGGTAGGATTAGTGGTGTAATTAATGTTCTTGTGATACCTAAAGGATTCATCCTTGATTCATCCTGATTGAATCAAATCCTCAATCTTGGTGGCATTGGAAATGAGAGCTTTGAAGTTAAGGAGGTACTATGTTTGCAAATGCATCTAGTATTAGGGGAGGAGGTTCTTAACAATGATGTCAATTTGCTCTACTTCAGATGGACGATTCACCATTTGAGCCGCTTTTGTCCTCCACCTTATAAGGAACGTAATGAAGGATTCTCTAAGCCCTTGTTTGGTGGTTTCCAAATCTCAATGGGTGACATCTACCTCAATGTTATAGTGGTATTGCTTGACAAAAGCATTACAGTTGTCATCTCATGTTTTCTTGTGATTTTGGTCTAGATCTAGCAACCATTTAACAACAGCTCCAGTCAAGGATTGTTGGAATAACTAAGCAAGGAGCTCATCATCCACACCAAAAAGGTCTCATAGCACCCACATACATCTTGAGGTGAGTTTTAGGGCATGTGGTGCCATTAAACTTGTCCATAGCCAACATCTTAAATTTTAGGGGAACCCGTGCATTTGGAAAGAGAGCTAATGAGTCGACATCTATCATGTCTTCGTGCTTGATATTCTTGAGTGTTCTCTTTATGGCCTCAATTTTCTTCATCAATTTCTTAGTTTTGGGAAAGCTAGAAAAATCTCCACTTTGAAAATGATTCATAGTGGGAGAGGGAGTGGTTGTGTTCAAGTCCATAAAAAGAGAGTTTGGAGTTTTAAGTGCTTTCCCATTATCGGTGAGATCGATAATGAGAGGAGTAAAAGTAAGAGCATGGCTAGTCCCGGCTTGAGCAGATGCAGGCTCAACATAAGCAGGAGGGGGAGTAATAGTTGCTTTGGTCATTTCCTTAACCTCATTGATGATAAACTGGCGTTGAGAGTTGAGAGCATTGGTAAAGGTAGCAAACTGAGCATTGAGAGCATGGGTGAAAGTGTCGACTTGAGTTTTAAGGCCGGTAGTGAGTGCGGCTTGGAAAGCCTCCTCTTGTTTCTTGAGAAGGTTAGTGAAAAAGGTGCTCATCACCTCTTGGTCAAAGTTAGAAGTGTTGGCCATTAGTACCTTGGGAACAAAAAATAGAAAAATGGGTAAGAATACAAAATTGTGAAGGAAAAATGGTATGAATGTGAAGATGTGTTGGGAAAAGGATTCTCTCTACATGGTTGGTCACCGGGTTTACATATTGATGAGATGAGTGTGTGGGGTATTTAGGGTAATCGACCATTGGTTTAAGGTTTTGAGGTTTTATCTTGTCAAGTTTCTCATGTTGTGTATGCATAGTAATGTCATAATGCATCCCAAAAAGATTTCATGATCATATGTACAGCTGTCTCCATTATTATGGTACATGGAATCTAAGGTCAACACTAGGGCAACTACATGCACAAGGGTGAATGGTGGTTTATTTAAGGGTCCCCATCCCATTAAAGCATCGATATACCTAACCACATGTGAGATAAGGAGTCTCACGTGGGTCCAACGGTACTGATTACTCGTTACACCACTGAAATGATCAGGGATTCATCATGGGATGGAATGCTTTCGCTGTCTCTCAACATACTTAAAGGGAGTTGTTAAGTTAATGCTATTTACCATCCAAAAGTTTGCCTAAAGCTAAGGTTAGGCAAGGAGCCTTTATTATGCAAAGTGATGCATGAAAGTCAAATTATACTTAATGAGCCAAAGGGAGATATTTTAGAAAAATTTTTCCTTAATCAAATAGTAATCCTCTTATTTTTCCCCTTTATTTTAAAAAAGGTGGCAACTAGTCCCCAATAGAGTCATCAGTTGTAAGGCCTCGCCCAAGCACCTACCCAGTCGACTAGAGAGAACTGGGATGCTTATTCAAGTTTAAACTCAAGATGGAACCCTTGGGTTCAAATTTGGTTGATTTTGAAAATAATTTTGGAAGTCGTCACCCTAATTTATTTTTAAATGGGAAAATTAAGGAAAAACCCAATTATGACTCCAATTCATTAAATTTTCAATTAATTACCCAAGGATAAAATCATTAGTCTCAAACCAGGTTGAGTTCAGAGACTAGGTTTTTTATTTTAAATAATTTAAATTTGGCTCTTAAGTTTAATTTGACTTTAAAAAAAAAATAATTTCATGAATGATATTTATAAGATGATATTAAAGAAAATACATGAATATAGCATAACATGAATGCATGGTGTATGGGGGATTAGTAAAATAATCAAAGTAAATATTCAAAAATTACATTAATTAAAAAGGGGAAAGAAGATTGATTGGGATTTGGATTTAAGGTTCGGATTTAGATTTCATATGTGCCTACGTACTCCATTGAATGAAGATCAAAACCCATATAGTTCATTCCACGATTAAGTGGAGGGGTTTAAGGGTTTATCAGATTAATTTTTATTTGGGTGTGTTGACAGTGAGGAAAAAGGTTGATACCTTTGCTTTTGATGGGTAAAGGGTTTTACCAGACTGAAGTTTTGTTTTATCGAGACCGGATGATTGGATTGATTGGGAGATTAATTAATTAATTAAAATGATTAATTAACTAATTAATGTGATGAAATGGATGGATTGATGGATTAATTAATTAAAATGATTAATTAATTAATTTGGATGAAGGGTGGATTAAGAAAAATAATTAATTTGATTTTTGAAAAAAAGAATAATTTTTTTTTAAAAAGAGTGATTAATGAATTAATTAAAAAGATTAATTAATTTATTAATTGAGTGATTAATTAAAAAAGAGTTTTAGTTAATAAAAAAAATTAATTAACTTCGTTAAGGTGAGGTAATTAATTAATTAAAAAGATTAATTAATTAATTAGAGAGTGATTGAAGGGAGAAAAAGAGAAGAATTTGAGGATAACAATCTACTCAAATTCAAGGGGTAGTTTGAAATGAGAAGTGGAGGGGAGTATTTATAAGAAAAGTGAGTGAGGATAGTTTAGGTAGTGAAAATGTGAAAAGACAATAAGAGGTAGGGCTAGAAAGGGCTGAAAATTTAGCTGAAGGGGATAAAAGGATCATTTTGTGCTCAGCAAAGGTCTACTTGCATTAGACAGGTGTAGCACTGCACCAGTGCTATGCAATGCCACACCAGCCACACATTAGACCTATGGCATCGCAGGGATGTCGAGCGGCAACTGACGTGGCTGCTCTTTTTTTTTTTTAGAGATTGGTTGTTGGTTTGGAGTTTAGAAAATTTGGATGTCTGATAGCAAGATAATTGAAGGCTAAAAAAAATTTTCTTTCAAGGTCGCTGCCTCGGAACTCTCGCCTGCTAACCAGCTTGCAGAACCACCGTAACAGCTCCTTGCAGCACGTTAAACTTAGTAGGTGCTAAGGCTGCGGTTGGATAATAATGGTGCAAAATTAAAGGTTAACAATACCAATTAAGCTTTACATAATGTTGCTGGAGAAAACAAATGGGTACTAATTTTGCCCCTAATTTCAACTCAACACACACAGATAAGCTTTGCCACTTGTTCAAATATGGAATTAGGACTAGAACTCCATCTCCAATAAGGAGGAGTATTCCCCACACAATCTTTAGATCTCTAACAGAAAGCATGTGACATTTGTTCCTGCTCCATTTATCCAATGTGAAGCTCTGTTTCAATGGAAAATGAAGATATGAAATATGGAGAATATGACAGAATCAAGAATTGAAGAAAAGGAGACAAGAATTAACTTTTTGCCATCATTGATGAAGATTAGATTATCACAGAGACTAAGATAGAGTTTTTTCTTGGAAGAGAAATGATTTGGTAAAGAATAATCAGAGGATTGAAAAATGATAGAATGATAATCTTGAGGCAAGAATTTCTCCGAAATGGTGTCAAATTGAGCAAGGTCGGCTCCATCATTTTGGAGGCCCTAAACAATTCCAAAAAATAAGGCCTCAATTCCTCAACCCTCTAGATAAATATTTTTCTTAATAAATTTGAAATTCAATTAATTCAATAAATCCCAAGTGCAATATAATAATTAATTCTTAAATACAAATAAATTATCATCAAGATCAAATAAATTATTTTTTTTTGGTAATAAAAGTCAATGTTATTAATAATGATAAAATGGAAAAAAAATATAACATTGAGATACAATCTACCCAAGTCAATATGCTACCTCAAGTATATCCGAGATAAATTGAAATGTCTCAATGCTATGTGAAAAAATCTCAAGAATCTCAAAGCAATACCAACTACAGTCCATAATTATAAACCACATTTGATGCAATAAATGAAATCAAATAATATATAACTAAATATAAAAAGAAAAAGTTAATACTCTTCTCACTTGGAGGCTTGAGAGTGGAGAAAAGGGAAATATCTTTTTTTTTTTTTTTAATTCATAAAATTTTATTTTATTTATACATGAAATAAATTTCTATATATATACTCTTCTCACTTGGAGGCTTGAGAGTGGAGAAAAGGGAAATATCTTTTTTTTTTTAATTCATAAAATTTAATTTTATTTATACATAAAATAAATTTCTATATATATATATATATATATATATATATATATATATATATATATATATATATATATATATTTATGAAGCTTGCCTAGCCTTACAACGGCATATGGAAAATTAGGCACAAGTGAGCAAGCATTTGGCCTCTCTAAACTGCTCTATAAGACGACTTTAAGCTAGGTGCATTTGAAATTTAATTTAAATAACATATGAGGAGCATTTTTCAAACACTAAAGACAATATGAGGCCCTTAAAAAATAATTTTTAAATATATAAGACTCCCATTATTGGAGAGACCCTAGGCAAATGCCTAGGTAGCCTCCCCTTAGAGCTGGATATGGAATTGAGCAGCATTCTAGAAAGTGAAAGAAACTGTGGACAATATGCAAGCATCATATGGACCTCTAAACAAATGTTAAATACAGAAATTTTGGTTCTCCGGCAATCTCTGTTACTATTTTGTCGTTGAATGAGAAATTTGTAAATGAACTTCAATTTAATGACATGGTTTTTTCTTTTTTGATTTTAGACTTAACGTGCTAGTATACATTTCATTAGAGAGTTTAACAGGAGATAATATGAGGGTTTTTTTGTTATTAAAATTAAAGTTTAGTCAATTTATTTACTCTTACAAATTGAAATTTAGGGATCATAATATTACTCAGTTAATAGTTCAGAGATCATCAATAAAAATTAGCTTAGAAATATATTATAAACTTAGTTCAACTAAATATTAATATTTCTTAACAATTTCTAACGTAAAAACCTCATCAACTCACTTTCTACAACCAATATGGGCGAAGTCAACTTGAAATTAAGAGGAGAAAAATAATAAATAACATTATTCGAAAAAATTCAAATATAACTTTACATAAAATACAGCATGAACAATTTAAATGAGCTGACTATGTACTAAAAATGAATCCATCAATACCTTATACATATTAAAAAAAAAAAAAAAATTACAGCTGCTCTTTTCGAGTCTGCATTATTATTAGTAATAAGAGTTATAACTGAACTAACCCAAATTAAGGTTCTATTAACAATTATAAATCAATAAGAGTAATAGGAGTTATAACTCGACTAACTCAAAATAAGAGCTAAAAAATAAAATTACATTCTGTTAACAAGGTTTATAGATAAGTATAGGCTTATAAGAGGTCTAAATATGCTTATAACGTGCATTATAATTCCCTCCCCCAATTGTGGTCACTAATCCATGATTATTAAAAATAATAATTCAACTATAATAGTTAACAATCAACAACAAAAACAAAGAGAGAGAACAAAGCGTACCAAATGTAGATTGTCCAAATCGAAAAGGCCAAGAAAAAAGAAGGAAGCAAAACATCACTGTCAAAAGGGAAAAAAGGATTTTGGTAAACTAGTAATATTGTTAATTTATACCTTGATTACTTTCTCCATCTAAGATTTGTTTTTGATTTATTATAACTTAACTTTTATCTTTTATTTATTAAAATATTAAAATTCAAAGATAGGTAGTCCACTACAAAACATTTTTTTCTTTTATAATTAGCCCATTACAAATATTGCATTCTTCACAAGGTTCACAGGTGGTTATATATAAATTCTTAAGGTGTACAAGTTTGGATTTTAAAATTTTTATTGGTCTTACAAATGTATCTTACCAAAATTTAAGAGGGACAAATTTAAATTTTAAAATTTTTATTAATACTAAAATGATATTTTATAAAAATATAATGAGGGCAATTGTCCTCTTGCACTCAGTGTCGCCTTTGACAATGAATAAAAACATAACGTTGTGACTTTTGTAAGGTCTATGTTTAACAATGCCAATAAAAAGGGATAAGTTTCAAATATACCCTTAGAATTTGGCAAAAATAGCATTTCAACACTTTATGATATTCGAGAAACTAATATATTCATGACATTACAAAAATAGGGTAACACACTCCTTTTCTCTGTTATGCTAAGTCCGTTATATCTCTCTTTCTCTCTCTCTCTACCAATTGGTTCTTTACATTTTTCTTTTTCTTTTTTTTTTTTTTTGTCTTTCCTATATCTTTGCTTTTTATAACTTATATTTTATATTTACTCACAAAATATTTGTGTGTATATATATAATTTGACTTCTCTAATAATTTTTTATTTATAAATTTATATAATGATAGTTGCAATTATTACTATAATTTTATTATATTAATAGAATACAAAAAAAAATTTAAAAATAATTAATTATGATATTAAATAAGTATACTGTAAATTTTTTTTAAAAAAAAATATAATAATGTGAAAATAATTTAATTATATAACTAATTTTTATCAAAAGAATTATTTGAGATGTGGTAAAAAAATTTCTAAACAACTTTTAAAAATTAATGTTTATTTTATATACATATATGTTAAAAATAAAAATAAAATATTAAATATACCAAAAATAATGAATTATTAAAAATAAATATATAAATTGAAAATAGAATACTTATATAAAAAAAAAAAAAGGGTACTTATAAATTGATTATAATATTCTAGAGTGAATATTCTATTATATATATATATATATATATATATATATATATATATATGTGTGTGTGTGTGTGTATACACACACACATATATATATATATATATGTGTGTGTGTGTGTGTATAATCATGTTTCAAATAATTCTTTTAACAAAAAATAGTCATGTTATTAATTTATTTTCACGTGATTAAGTTTTTTAAAAAAATTAGAGTCTACTAATTCAATATCATAATTAAGTATTTTTAAATTTTTATTACATATTCTAATAGTATAATTAAATTTTATTAATAATTAAAATTATTATTATATAAAGTTATAAATGAAAAATAAATAAAAAAAGTCCAATTATATATACACACAAATATTTTTGTGAGTAAATATAAAATATAAGTATCAAAAAAGGCAAAAATATTGGAAAGATAAAAAAAATAAAAAAAAATGTAAAGAACCAGCATAGAGACGAAGATATAATGGACTTAACGGAGAAAAGAGGTGTATTGTCCCATTTTTGTAACTTTAGGGATATATTTGCTTTTCGAAAATATAAAGTGTCAATTTTCTATTTTTGTCAAACATTGATGGTATATTTGAATCTTATCCCAAATAAAAATTTTGTACTCCAAAAATCTTTAAAAAAAATAGAATTATATACATTTGGCAACCCTATAATCAATATCTTGTTAATATTTGATATAATACAATCAACATGTAATTATAAATATGTAATTGTTGTTGATTATCATTCTTCACATCAAATATTAAATTATGTTAAATTAACAATGCTAAATCCAATATTTGTTGGATAGTGTATTTAAAAGAATACTAAAGTAATAAATTTTTTATTTAATTATAATTAGATCGTAAACTTGCGCTCCGCACAATTTGTTTTTAAAAAAATGTTTTCAAATAATTTTTATGCATCATAAAAAAGTAAAATGTATAAATATTATTATAAATAAAAAGACATATAAGTGTAAAAAAGTGGGCATAGACTATTCCATAAGTAGACAACTATACTTGACCGATGCTGGCTCTTTATATACACTGAAGTGCTCTACTATAGCTAACACTTAAGGAGAGAAGACGATATTGTATATTTCATATAAATAATAATTATTATTATAATAGATTTTTAAACTAATTTTCCCCTTAATTTTTTTATCGTTATGTATTAATATAAAAGTTCAAATTATCAATCATTTGATGAAAGAAAAAAGAATTGCAGAAAAATATAATGAAAATAATTATAATGTATTAAAATTATTATTCTATCCAACTTATTTATTTATTGTTCTATATTGTTACTTTTTACTTATTTTAATCATTTAATTTATTCAAATAAGGTTATGAAATAAAAAAATAAATTTAAATAAATTTAAACTTTATTAAATACCCTATTAATTACCTAACATTATTTTCAATTATTTTTTAAATACTTAAAATTATATAAAAATTTAAAAATTTATATAAAATGATAAATCAAATGGTCAACATAGGAGTTTCAAAACTTTATCCATGCTCCAGCTTTACTAGATATATAATAGAGAAATAATGTCATTTTCAAAATTATGAGATTTTAAGTTTAAACTCTAATCAAGAGCAAAATTAATATATATATATATATATATATATATATATATATATATATATATATATATATATATATATATATATATATATATATATATATATATATATATATATATATATATATATATATTGTTTTCAATCACATACAAAGTTATTTATTTGGATGTGAGTGTACATAAGGTGATAATAGAAACACCTGAATTTTGATAAGGTAACTAAACTGTGGTTTATAGTGTTTGGGAAAAAAAAAAAAAACAGTGGTTTATTGTTCGCGAATTATTTAACTTACGAAAAATGTTGTATATCATACTCAATTTTGACATAGTAAAACAAAATTATACTATGAACTATACAATAAGAGTAGCTCTTCTCTTTTAAATCTCTCACAAAATTAATAAAAAATTTTGTAATTGAGTAGAATTGAATATGATACTTTTCACTTTCTACACCATTATAAGGATAAGAAGTTTAATAAGATAAATTAGACTATACTTAATTGACAAAAAAAAAAAATTAATAATAATTTTAATTTGTATGTTTAAACTAATTGTATTTAATATTAATGAGTCTTTAATTTAGTAGTATTAGAATTATCTTCAGAATTGTAGAAGTGTCTATTTTGAATTTTAGTTACAACCAAATTTATCCCAAAAGAATTATGTTTGATCATAAGCCACTGATTATGGGGTTCTCGTCAAAGCAACATCAACCTTCCTAACGAGGGGGTCGAAGCTAGACAACACAAATACTAATAAGATGGGATTGCGAAAGCCAGAAAAGCACCATGCAGAGCATTGAAGTCAAGATGAGCGAAAAAAAAAAAAAAACTTTCAAGTACTCAGTTGTAATACATATAAAGAAAATAATAAAAAGAAGCATTTCTTTAAACAAGTCTTAGTGAAAGAATGCTCGTGAAAGAGCCACAATAAGACCTCTATGTCAAGCACAAATGTAGAGAGCTATAGGCAAAAGTCTACGAGATATAATAAAGCCTCTATGTGAGGCACATCTCTAGGTGAGGCACACCTCTACATGAGGCACAAACACCTAGTAAAGTCTAGGCAAAAGTTCGTGAGACACAATAAGACCTCTATGTGAGGCACAACTTAGTGAACTCTAGGTGGAAGTTTCTAAGGCACAATAAGACCTCTATGTGAGGCACAAAAACCTAGTGAACTTTAAGTGAAAGATTGTAACGCAAAATAAGACCCCTATATGAGGCATAAAGGCCTAGGTGAAAGATTGTGAGACATAATAAGATTACTACATAAGGCACAAAGACATATGAACTTTAGGAGAGACATTGTGAGACACCATAAAACCTTTAATGAAGGAAGAAAAGACCATTTCATGATGTATATTAAGACAAGATGAGACCTCTACATGAGCACAAAGGCATAATGAACTCTAGATGAAAGACTAAGATGCATAATAAGAACTCATTGCGAGGCATTATAAGAACTCTAATGAACCAAGATAAGACCTCTTTGCAAGGCACCATAAGACCTCTAACGAGGCATATCGAGACCATTTCACAATGCATCATAACACATCTCTGTAATGCAAAGTATGACATTTAATAAGGCAAAGTAAGACCTCTAATGAGGTAAAATAAGACCCCTTCATAAGGCATCATAAATACATCTAATGAGACATATTAAGACCTTCTTACAAGGCATCATAAGACCTTTTTTGTGAAGCAAAATATGACCTATAATGAGGAAGGTACAACCTCTCTGTGAGGCACTATAAGACTTGTTTGCAAGGTAAGATAGACTTATAATGATGCAAAGTAAGACCTCATACCTCTCTGCAAAAGACCATAAAACATCTAATGAGGCACAATAATACCTCTTCACGAGGCACCATAACACATCTCCGTGAGGCACTATAAGACCTTTAACAAAGCATATTGAAACCTCTTTATAAGGAATCAAAAGACCTCTACATGAGGCAAAGAAAGACATATAATGAGGTAATCATAAGGCATTATAAAACCTCTAATGAGGCAAAGTAATATCTCTAAACTACACAAAGTAAGACCTCTAATGAGGCAAGATAAAACCTCTTGATGAGGCATTATAAGACCTTCAGAGGCAAGATAATACCTCTAATGATGCAAAGCAAAACCTCAAAATTAGGCAAAGTAAGACCTCTAATGAGGCAAGATAAAACTTGTTCATATGGCACTATAACACCTCTAGCAAGACAAATGAAAACCTCTAACAAGGTGAGATAAGACATCTTTGCGAGACACCATAAGACCATTAATGAAACAAATAAAGATCTATAACAAGGAAAAGAAAGGCCTATAACAAGACAAGAAAGACATATAATGACATGATAAAACCTTTTTTCAAGGCCTTGAAAGATCTCTAATGAGGCATTATAAGACCTTTTCATAAGGACTAAAAGATCTCTAACAAGGCAAGATAAGACCTCTTCGTGAGGCACCATAAGACCTTTACGTAGATACAAAGTCCTAGTGAACTCTAAATGAAAGATCACAAGGCATAATAAGACCTTTAAATAAGGCACAAAGACTTAGTGAACTCTTGGTAAAAGACCACGAGGCACTATAAGACCTCTATTGTCATTACCCAACACTAAGGCCACTTGATTGGCAATAGGGAATGAGGAAGCATAGGATTTCTAGAATCCATAGTAAGCTTGACTATCCACTAAATGATAAAACTACCATATAACAATTGTAAATAAAATAATTAAGGCTATGAGTCCACCTATCAAGTGAAACCTGCGCATAAATATTAAAACAATGCCACTAAAGGCTAAAAAAATCTCAAAGCATCAAAAGTATCATCATCATGTTCCTACTTAACTAAACATCTCATAAACTAGAATGAGGAAGCTCAGACATCCTCTAAACTCATCATACATCTCCAAAATCATACAACTGACCTCATATATAAACATAGACACCAAAATTAACAATACAAAGTTCTAGAATTTATAATATAAAACAATTTAAAAATAATAATGTAATTGAAAAATAACATGATAAAAATAACTCCATTGTTAAGGATAAATGGCAATTAAAATTTCTTCTTAAACTCAACCTTCAACCTAGAAAAGTAGGTATATAAGGGTGAGCACCTCAACTTAGTGAAAGATACTAACCAATATACAAACCTAATGTCCTATTATCATCTATATAAAAAATTGCCCATGCATTATGCCAAACAAACAATCAATCGCATAATCATCCAAGGATGAAAATTAGTCTATAAGAACCATTCTAAACCATAATATGGGGAACCAGCCACCTACCACGGCTCTCTTATTTCTAAACTACAGGGCCACGATAAGTCTAGCTCTAACCAAGTATCCTTATACTTTCTTATCTATGTCCAGATTGCCATAATGAGACCAACTCGAATTGGCTATCCCTATAATATCATCATCATAATCAAATATCAATCATCATAACATACTCATAATCATAATTAGAACCTTATTTGGTCCTACTTCATCCTAATCCTATCCAAACATCCACACATGTTATGTAACAATCTTAATGCAATATTCACAGTCAGATGCCAGAATGCGTGTGTGTGTATCTCTCTCTCTCTCTCTCTCTCTCTCTCTCTCTCTCTCTCTCTCTCTCTCTCTATATATATATATATATATATATATATATATATATATATGTATATATATATATATATATATATATATATATATATATATGAGTTTATGAGTTTGTATTTGAATACTTATTTGTATTTGTGTTTATGAGTTTCAAGCGTCTTCCTAGCCACCAGATCCATTAAGTTTATAAGTGATATTTTCTAATATGTTTTATCTGCTAATCATGCATTGTTTTTGAAATCTGGAAAGGTTTGAAAACTGGACTTTTGAGCTTTTTATCTAGAATTACTGGACTCAAAAGGTTTGGAAGTATTAACAATTATTTTCTGGGTATGAGTTTCTATCCTAGTGAGCTATTT
Organism: Reutealis trisperma; assembly: GCA_947687605.1. Lineage (NCBI taxonomy): Eukaryota > Viridiplantae > Streptophyta > Magnoliopsida > Malpighiales > Euphorbiaceae > Reutealis > Reutealis trisperma. The sequence goes on along the minus strand of CANTUT010000017.1, from coordinate 96,882 downwards.
TCCTATGGTATAGAGATGAGCATTTGAAAAATTGGTTTGCTTGATGAGGTTTTCAACATTTTATTTTTCCTCATCATGGACTTTTTTGCAAGGTGCTACTTCTATCTCATGTTCACCATAAGGGACAAGCATTTCTTAAGAGGTGGACGTTTTGACTGGATGAGCTGAAAATCTTCCATTCTGGAAATTTATTCCTAGTGTTAATAGGATTAACATACTTGTTTGAATGATCTGAACATTTTTCTTTTTTGAAAGGATAAGAAATATTATTTTCTTTTTCATATATCTCAAACCAATCTAAAAATTTTATTTGAATTATATATATATATATCCAAAACAATGATAAAATCATATAAAACTATTCTTAATAAATTCATAATAATTATAAATTCATTGATTTAATTTCGAGAACATAACCATAATTTATATATACTCCTCGACAATATACATTCTAAAAGTCAAGTATCAAAAATGAAAAGCAAAGGTTTCAGGATTACCAATGTATCACTTGATCGAACTAACTTCATAAAACATGTTGTAATGAAGCTAATAAAGTTGGGGTTACATACTGCTGCTAGAGATGTTTCTACTACTGGTGGTCCTAAAAGTCGAAAATTATACCATCTAACTCATCTTGTTAGGAGCTCAAAAATATCTACCACTTGCCATGGGTCACTAGGAAACATTAAGAAATAACTGGCCTATTCATTTTTTGGATATTTGGTTTTGGTTAAATTTAGATGGATATGTGGGCATAGTAATGAAGCTTGGAAGATCACGATTTTAATGGCATCGAAATGTTTATGAAAATATGTTAGAATCTGTTGAAAATGGCATTGGAAGGTTATGGCATTGCTGGAGCTTTGAATGGTGTGTGCGATGGTTTTTGGTGGAGATTTACAGCAAGCTTCAAGTGATAAGCTCACCGATCGATGGGCTTCATTCTAATAGGGTGAGTGCCATTTGTCAGTCATCAGATGATGGCTTTCTAATGTTAGCAGCCTTCATTCTCTCTTCCTTTGCTCTCGATATGGTCTTCTTTCTTCCTTCTTTAAAGCAACCTCTAATTGGCTATATAATAGCCAATCAAAGCTATCCTTTTTTTAAACATAAGTTATATATAATTTATGTATCAATCAAAGAAATGAAATAACATGAAATGGAAGTGGTCTAATGGTTAAGGATCTATTTAGTTTGTAAAGGGTCTTAGAATTGAAATGTAGGGCTTATAAATTATGCAGACACATATTTTACAAATATTTACTATTTTACTTTAAAATATTCCCTTTCTTTTTTTAAAGTTTTATAATAAACCAAATAAACATTTTAATTAACTATTTTTGTTAATATATATATATATATATATATATATATATATATATATATATATATATATATATATATATATATATATATATATATATATATATATATATATCTATCATTTTCATTCATTTTTTATATACAAATATAAAAATAGAAATATATAAATATATTTTTTTATAAAATACAATTTTAAAATTAATAAAAATTTAGGTTATTACATCCATATAAGTCACAAAGACCTAATGAACTTTTGGCGAAGGACCATAAAGCATAATCAAACCTCTACATGAGTTACAAAGACCTAAAGAACTCTATGTGAAAGATCATAAGGCAGTATAAGATCTCTAATGAGGCATATTAAGACCTTTTTGTGAGGAAAGATAATATCTTTATATAAGATATAAAGACTTAGTGAACTCTAGGTGGAAGACCACAAGCACAATAAGACCTCTTTGCAAAGCATTATAAGAGCTTTAATGAGGCAAAGTCCTCTAATGAGACAAGGTAAGACCTCTTTGCGAGGCAACAAAAGATCACTAAGCCTAAGACTAATTAGTCAAGATAAGACCTCTTGATGAGGCACAATAAAATCTATAATAAAGCACATTAAGATCTCTAATGAGGCACAATAAAAGCTTTTCACGAGGCAAAGTAAGACACTTAATGAGGTAAGCTTCACTATGAAGGAGCATAAGATCTCTAATGAGGCAAGATGATACATCTTTGTGAGACACCATAAGACCTCTAATGAGGCAAAGTAAGACCTTCAATGTGGCAAAGTAAGACCTTTAATGAGGAAAATAAAACCTCTTCATAAGGTACCATAAGAGCTTTAACAAGACATAATAACACCTCTTCATAAGGAATCAAAAGACCTCTAATGATGCAGAGTAAGACTTCTTTGCAAGGCATAATAATATCTTTATATAAGGTATAGTAAGGCCTTTAACATGGTAAGGAAAAAACTAGAGGTAGAGATTCCAGCAACTATTAGTTCTCACTTTAATTTAAATGATCCATATGACCTTAAAGGGCAGAATAAGACAAATAAGTAAGAAGTCATTCATGAGTTAGTTCTTTAAAGTTTAGCAGATCTGTATAAGAAAATCATGACATAAGTAGATAAAAGTTTATTTGAAAAAAGAAATTAATTTCTCACATGTGGTAAAAGCATAAATTCTTATTAAATTTGTTCAGATTTTGTACAATATTTTCAAAAATTGACTAGGGCAAAGGTCTTATCCTATAAGAAGCTTCCTATATCAAAGAATGTTTAGGTGTAAGATTTTTCAAATAAAGACCTTGAGCAATCCGGTTAATAAAAAAAGCTACCCTATCTAAGAGCAATAGGGAAGGTGAAGTGAAGCTATAGGTACATTGAACTAGACTACACAAAGGTCATGACAATGACAAACATCTGGCAATTAGACAAGTAGATGGACACACCACTAAAGCCCTCATGACTGAAAATTATTCCTCCACTTATGAACCTTTTTAAAATGCAAAGCATGTTTATAGAAAGAACTAGTTTCATTAAGGAAGTTCAGGGGAGAAAACTAGTTTTAATGCCAAAGATGTCACATAAACCAACATTAGGATAAATCTAAAATAGAAAAAATCAAAGGCTAAATGCATTCAATTTGCTTTCATATAAAGCATTGGAAAGTGCTTTATCGCATACAAACATCTCCAGAAACACAAAAGCTTCAAACAATTTCAGTTTAAAAGGGGAAAAGAGAAAAATGTCAGGAATTCTCATATGCAGTGAGAATCATTTTACATGGAGATGAGATGAAAAGTGAAAGTTCTCTTTAGGACAAGATGTAAAAAATAGTGGTAAGAGGATAACAATATATACAGAGATTCTAAGGAATCTTAAATGACTCCTCCATTAACTACTTTTGAAATCCATGATTGACGATTACAATCCTGAGAGTTGATTGCATTACCGAGAAGATCAAATCACACTTAAATTAGAGATATAAAGCATCTCATTAGACCATTTTGGTATTGACAAAAAACTTCACTTCTTGCTATAGGGGCTCAAATTTCCACACAATTAGAGTACGAGGTCCTCTGATGAGGGATAAATCCTACATGTTTAGATGAACATAAGATATGAAGTCCATTCAAACCAAAAGCTTAGGCTAGTAGGCTCTAATAGCCCAAATTGCCAAGCCCAAGTGGTTCAAAACTAACATGCCTAAAGCATTAAAGAAGGTCCACGAGTACCTTAAGCAACTTGCAACAAACTCAATAGTAAATAGCTCACTGTGAGCCACCTCGCCTGAACATAACTTTGTATACTAACAGATGATGTTGCAACTTTCCTGCATAAAAGAATTCACCACAATACCTCCTTTAAGAAAACTTTGCACACGTGGGTTATTATTTTTGACACCTCTGGGAAAAGGGTCGAATTGACATAAGACTTCAAAACTGACAATCGATCTTGCCAATATGTAAGCATCTTTATTCATTGACAACCATATATGGCCTAAGTCCTCTTTCAGATGCAGTCACGCAACCTACTAAATCTAATCCTAAAAAAAAAGAATCAACATAAATCAATACAACACCTCTTTAACATGGAGTGAGATAAGAGACAATATGTTGGATTTTAAGGATAGATTAGATATCATACATAGTGAAAAATTAAAAATGTAGTTTCCAAAATTTACCAAGATCTATGCATTTCAATTTGTTGTCCTAAATTGGGTGTCCAATTTAGTCAATCTCAATTTTGATCGTGACAGTCAAATTGAATTAATCTAATGGTTGCATTGAGTGAATTTTTGTAGGTCAGGAACTTAGAAATGATTGAGAAATCAAGAAACTTGAAAATTTTCTAAGTGATGACTTAGACATATAAGTCACTACTGCAACCTTATAATTCTGCCCACAATGAAGTAGCGACCACAATTCAATTAAAGCCAAAATGCTTGAAATCCAATGGAGTCACAGAGAAGATTGCAATGGGTATTGCAATCACTATTTTCGATTCAAAAGGCATTTCCCAACCATGAATCAAAAGGAGCGACCATAAAACTCATATAAGCAGACAGGCATTTTGATAGTCATATGAAGAACCAGTGAAAAGTGTTCCATGTGTCAAATAGCCATTGAGAACTCTAAATATAGCAAGTGTTATTCTTCTATTGCCACCACGAAACAGAGATCACAACTGTGATTAAGGCTTTGCGATCGTGACTTAGCTTTGATAAAGTAATAATGCAGATTTTCTAGTTGTTAGAGTAAATATTGGCCAAGCACTATTTATAACAGTCTTTGAAGGTTGAAAGTTATAAATACTCCCTCCAAAGGCATTAAATAATATGGAAGAATTTATCTAAGTGGCCAATTCTTGTAATTTTATTTATTAAGCCTTAAACATTTTTGTATTTGTTGTAAGAGCTTTCTATGCTCAAAGGATGAGAATTAACCTTAGGAAAACTCTTGTTTGGTTTGAGAGTTAGTCATTTCAAAACTCTTGTTTGGTTTGAGAGTTAGCCTTCTTAAAAATCTTGTTTAGGTTTAAGTGTAAGCCTTGGGAAAACACTTATGGGTTTAAGAGTGAGCCTTGTCAAAACTATTGGGTAGGTTAGAGTGTGATCCTTGGTAAAACACTTGTAAGGTTTGGTATGAGCCCAAACACTAAGTTGAGAGTTATCACGATCCAACTTTTGAGAAATGACGATCCTAGAATATAGGGAGATATAATGTCATCCACGCCCATAGAACCCACTCATACATATGCAAAAATTTTTCCTAGGATCGTATCGAATCTCATACATTAACTTAAATAAACCTTTTATAAAGGAAAAACCTTAAGTTGATAAAGCTAAAAATATACTTTATTACAATTGATAAGAAAACAATAGTAAGTCTCCAAGTAAATTTTCCAACATAATATCTTAGAGTAAAGTTCCCATAATAACTCCTAGAGCATTTAAGGACTCATCATAACATGGTATTATTAAAACTTTGACAAGTGAATATTTCGAGCAGAGTAGGCAACTTGAGTGATCACCTTGCCTTCTCATAATGCTTACCTGGAACCACACAAGGAAAAATAAGTGAGATAGATGATCTCAATGAGTAAACGAATACGACTTATATAATAACATATATCCCTTAGAAGATTTCATAGCTCATCGTTAAAAATTTATGATTAACAATTCATGGCTTGTAATTTAATAGGGTTTATAGAAATCAACTTATAACTCATGACATATATAGAGTGAAGGCTACAGCCTTGTCCGCTCATAACATAATATAGAGTGAAGGCTGCTGCCTTATCCACTCATAACATAATATAGAGCAAAGGCAACTGCCTTGTCCACATATAACTCATAACATATAAAGTGAAGGCTGCTGCCATGTTTACATATAACTCATAACATGTAAAGTGAAGGTTGCTGCCATGTTCACACATAACTCATAACATAATACATAACATATAAAGGTAAAGGTAGCATTGGAGGATACAATCACATGTAACATAATAGCATTAAAAGTTTAGCTTATTTAATGAAAGATGAATAATAGAGTAGCTCCAGAAAGAATATAAGTTAGGGCAATAATCACAAAAGTATTATCATTGGATAATCAAAAATGGTTTTGGACCAATTGTCATTTGGCAACCCAAGCATACAAAGAAATCATTAAATAGAAAAGAATGTGAGTTTTAAAATGTCAAAGGTTCACAAAACATGATAACTTGTACTTGTAACTTGAACATAATGTGTACTCACACTTGTAATGTGAATACGACATTTACTCACACTTTTAGAATGAATACAATATTTACTCACACTTGTACCATGAACATAGCGTTTACTCACCTTGTGGTTCCTTCGCTCCTAGTACACATTGCACTTTTGAACCTCTAAGACTTCTCAAGCTCTATCATAATGTTTAATTTCATACTTAGTATTTCTTCAATCATGATACTATCATATCCCATAGCTACCCCATGCACATCTAACATTCACATATACTTAGAGTTGCACATATAAGTACACCTCATCACTTGCACATAATATTTTGACTTAAAAGTTTCATACACTTAGCCTTTATAGGCCCATATGAAAACACATAACAATATGTCAATACCTTTCTAAGGTCATCATAATATCATTATCTTGATATACTTAACACATCCATACATGTCAACTTGACAAATAACCTTTCGAGTGTCATGCTTAACTCTTATGATCCATTCATTCAATCAATCACTTCATCAACTCAATACCATTTATTCATTATCAAGTCATCATAACATCTAGTTCCATATTTCCCAATCACATTCACATTCTAATCACAACATAAGGTTAAGATACTTTAAGTATACCAAAGTGCCTTTAAGCTTGTCTAGGATCATTCCTTCAACTAACATGCAATTTTATCATTTATCATACATATATACATGTCAATAATCATCAAAATAAATTGCATAAAAATTATAGACATTGGGATAAAAATCCCATGGTAGGCCAAATGCATCATTAAAGGGAAAATTGAATTTTTCATATTTTTCGCACTTTCCGTCTATTACAGTAATATGTAAAAACATGGTTTGAATCAAGATTTTTCATGTAAGTATAACAAAAATCATTTTAGAACATTAATCCACATGAATTGGTAGCATATGGTATTTCTCATACATGAAAATTCAATTTTTGGGTTCTATGGTGCAAAACCATGAGTTTTCTTATTTTCGGTATTTTTCGGTCATTACAGTAATATGTAAACAGGTGGTTTAAACCATTATTTTTCATTCAATCATAGAAAATATTAGTTTAGAACATCCACATGTATGATTTGGCAGCCATAGGTATTAATTATACATGTAAATTCCAAAGTTTAAGGCTTAGGGTGAAAATCATGAGTTTTCGCACTTTTCGTGTTTCTGATCATTACAGTAATATATAAATATGACTTAAATAATCATTTTTCATCTAAACAAAACAAATATTAGTTTAGAATCCATCCATACACAAATTGGCAGCCACATGTTCAAGAAATCATAGAATTTTCCAACTTCTAAGTTCTAGCATAAAAACCTTGAATTTCTTTATTTTCTAAAACTTTTTGGTTATTACAGAAATATGCAGAAATATAATTTAAACCAATATTTTTCATCAAAATACATCAAAAATTAGTTTACAAATCAATGATGTAGAAATCGCGCCCCCCCCCCCCCCCCCCGGTGATGTTTATGCATAAAAATTTTAATTTTAAGTTACAAGATTCACCTTTGGAGAAATCTCATGGAAAGATTTGTGTTTTTGATGGAGAATTAAATTTCTCTCTCAAAAACACACCCAAACTGAATTAAATCTATAAAAATTAGTAAACAATTAGTTCAAAGTAATTTTCTTATAATTTATTCGTAGAAATCAGTTAAGGAATTAGAAGAGAAGAAAAACTTACAATTACGGTCAAGAAATCATAAAACTGAAAGGTATTTTCTTAATTTCGGTTGAGAGAGATATTTTGGGAGAATTTTTCTGTCAAAATATAGAAAAATAGAGTGATGGCTGCTGGAATGAGAGTACTGGCTGAAATTTTCATTATATATTAGGGTTTGGTGTGCAATTTTCAAGTTTACCCTTAATGAGCTAAGTTAGGAGTGTTTTGGTGTAGTGGGCCTTTGGGTATTTAGGCTTTTTAATTAATTTAGGGATGATTATAGGTAATTAAAAAGAAAATATTTTTCTTATTATTTTTTATAAAATTCTCCCCAAAACATTTATTTAAAAATTATTTTGAAATACTCATAAAATTATTTTTATGCTTAAAAATCGCCTTTTTGCATGAAAATTCATTTTAGGAAAAGTAAATTATTTCATGCTAATGCATTTTATTAAAATCATTTATTTCACAATAATAATTCATATTAGGCATATTTCAATCTCATAAATCATGTCACAAATGAATTTTCATATGGTCACACAATTTGTCACAATAACTCTAAATTCAAATAATTTGTCACTAAAACTCTTAGGATAGTTGTGGGTTGTTACAAGAGTAAACTTGGTAAAACTCTATTTATAGTGAAATACCCAATCGAGTTTAGGGGGGTGGATTTAGGATTGGTTATTTCCGAACCACTATAAATTCTTTACGTTCTTTCTCCTATTCTCTACCTTTGCTCTCTATTTTAAAATTTTAATTTTCTACCAATTCAACCCCCTTCTTGATACATATTGGGCAACAAGTGATATCAAAGGATTGGTCTCATATTTACAAGTTTTATCGCAAAAGTAAAGATCAACTATGGCCAATGAAGGGACTAATCATCTTAAATCTCACTTTAAGGGTGCTAATTATGCTTATTAGAAGCATAGAATAAAGACATATCTTCATTGTAGTCTCATTGATGTATAGGGTGTTGTGTTAACAAGAATAATTGATGGTGTAAAAAAAGTGATACCAAGGAACGAATGGGTTGAAGCATAAAGAAAAGCTAATGGGAAGAACAAAGAGTAATAGCTATTCTTCTTAGCTCATTGTGTATAGAGGAATGTGGTAAAGTACAACATTGTACAAGTGCCTATGGCATTTGGAAGACCTTGGAGAATTACAAAAAATTACCAAGCAGGTCAAATCCAAGAAAATTTGAATGCTCACTAAAGGGTATAAGCTCTTTATAATGAAGCCAAATGAGAAAGTCATTGACATGACAAATAGACTTCTTATTGTTATCACTAGTTTGAGGAAGTTTGGAAAAATATGTTCTTTGGAAGATGTTAATCATAACATCTTTAGAGCTCTTCTGAAGAAGCATTATGAAGTTATAGTAGCTGATATTAAGGAGGCTAATGAAGACCTTGGAAAAATTCCTATTTGTGTTCTCATTGGTAAGCTTCTCACCCATGAGATGACCATTGAGAAGGAAGAATCACAAATGGAGAAGGAGAAGAAGAAGACTCTTGATTTCAAATTCTCTTACAAAGTATAATAGTGAGAATAGTGAGAGCTAATCAAGTGATTCCTCTAATGATGATGAAGTGGAGGAGTTGATAATAATCTCAAGAAGAATGAAAGAGATTATCAAGCATAAGAAGAAAAAGAAGAATAAAGTAACTTGCTTTGGATGTGGAAAATAAGGCCATTTAAAGCTAGATTATCCCAAAAACAAGGAGAAGAAGAAATGGGATAAGGAGAAGAAGGAAGGATTCAAGGCTACTTGGCATGATAGCTCCTCAAGTGATGAAGAGGAAGAGGATGTAGCCAACTATTACTTTATGGCCTTTGAGGAACTTATAAATGAGTTATGTTCTACTTCCCATTAATGTGACAATGATAATTATGATGACTATATGCATGATATGAATGAGGATGAACTAATGCAAGCTATGGTTCAAAAATGTGAAAAATATTTATCTAAATGAAATCCTACAAAGGAAAATGTTCAAAACTTGAGAAGAATTTTAATGAATTAGAAAAACTTATTTTGAATTTGAAAACCTACAATGTAATTCTTAAAAACTCATTGTAAGAGATTTCTTCAAAAATCTCCTTAATTGATTCTTTATATAAAGAAAATAATAATTTAAAATTGGAAGTTGAGGATTTAAGATCTTCCATTTCTAAATTTCACAAAGGGAATGAAGTTTAGACACCCTTCTTATATCTTAAAGGCCTCTCCTTATGAAACATAGCGTTGGTTTTGATAGTGCATCTCCTTCCACATCTTCTTCCTAAATTTAAGTTGGCTTAAAAACTTAATTTAATGAATGATAATTATATGATGATAATTAAAATGTATGAGCATAGCGTAATTATGAATGTATGAAAAAACTAAACAACAAATAAAGTAAACATTCATAAGCTAAAGAGAGTGTTCTCTCTAGTCTTTATGGATTCTAAGAAAGTCGCATAATTGCTTCTTAACTCCAAAAAAATTAAACTTAATTATATAAGAAGATGATGGGATGCCTTTTCTAGCGCTTATGAGTTCTAAGAAGGTCACAAATTCCCTTACAAATATGAATATAAATATTTACATTGAAAAATAAAAGGGAAGGGGATTGATTGGGATTTGGATTTAAGGCTTGGAGTTAGATCCCAAATGTGCCTACGTACCTCATTAAATGTGGATCAAAACCAACACAGTTCATTCCACGGTGAAGTGGAAGGGTTTTAGATGTTGGTTAGATTGATTTGTTTTGGTTTGCAGATTTGAGGATGAGAGAAGATAATATACCTCCTCTTTTGGTGCGCATGCAAGTCAAAGGGTTTTAATAGATCAAAATTCCATTTTATCGATACCAGGAAATGGGAACCCTACTCAAGGTGAGTGGATAAAATTGAAGGATTTGTTTGATTTATGGATTAATTAATTAAAAAGATTAATCAATTAATTAAGGTGATATGGTGAATAGATTAATTAATTAAAATGATAATTAATTAATTGGATTTGATGGATTGATTAAAAAGAGTGATTAATTAATTAACTAAAGGATCAATTAATTGATTAATTGGATGATGTGATTTAAAAAAAAGATTTAGTTAACTAAAAGGATTAATTATCTTGGTTAGAAAATGTAATTAATTAATTAAAAGGATTAATTAATTAAAAGAGATTGATTGGAGGGAGAAGAAGAAATGAGTTAGTAGATAACCATCAAAATACTAATTCAAAGTGCATAGAAAATGGTAGAAATAAGGGCCTATTTATAAGCAAATGGAAGTGAGGGTTGTTTGGGAAGTGGAAAAGTAAAAAGACCAAAGGGGTAGTACTGAAAAGGGCTAAAAATTGAGTTGAAAATGGCAATTTTAGAATTTATGTGTGCAAATGGGGAACCACCATGCGGATTTGTATGAGACATGCATGGATTCTTGCAGACCTACATGCAGATCCACGCATAGGATGTGCAGATCCATGCAAAGGGGTAGATGGCTTTTTTTTTTTTTTTAAAGGATTGATGTTAGTCCATGTTGGAAAATGAAGTGTCTAGATAGTAATGTATTTGAAGGCTAAAATTTTTTTTCAAGGGTGCTTTCCAAAACCCCCGCTCGCTAACCCACTAGTGGGCCTACTACACCAACTTTGTGTAACGCACTAGATTTAGTAGGTGTCAAGTTACGACTCATCATTAAGGTGCAAAATCAAGGGTTCACAACTATCTTCTCATTAGAATTGTTATGTTTGTAAAGTAATTCTAATTATAGTGAACCTAGGAGTTAAGATGGTACAAGGAACCAAATGGATATCTAAATTAATGCTTAGACATGTTTGGATAAGAGACATGGTTGAATTTTAAGAATGATGGTAAAAAGAACCAAAAGGATGTTTAGGTGATCATTTCTAAATATTTATAGGTGAAAAGTGTGATTGATAAATGGAAGTAAGAAAATGAATCAAAGGGGCATCTAGGCTAGTCGTTTGATATTTTTGGGTGAATTGATATATTTGGGTAAAAAAGCTAAAAAATAGAACCACATGGATGTCTAGGTGATCATTTCTACGTATTTATGGATGAAAATTATAGACTTGGAAAAAAGGTGTTAGCCAGCTTTAGAAAGATGTTGGTCACCTTTGAGGAGGTACTATCAACTTCAGAAGATATCAGTCAGTTTCGAGAAGGCATTGGTTAGCTTCAGAAGATGTTGATCAGTTTCAAGGAGATACTGGTCAATTTTTAAAGATATTAGAGAGGCTAATAGCTCGGCTTATGCATAATTGTACATAGCTATGGATAGTTGCACATGCATAGATGTTGGTGGATAGATGATGCATATTTATATATATATATATGTTTTGGGATTCATGAACTTTTATTTAATTTTTATGCTATAGACGATTTATGCTAATGCCTATAATGAATAATGGCATGGATGAAAGAGGGTGAATTCATGAATTTACTTTGTGAATGCAATTTTTCATGTAACTTTTGTATCTATGGAAGCTTTATTTCAACCACTACATGCATTTATAGACAAAGAAACTCAATAAGGTTTGAGAAAATCAACCTGGGTAGTTATAGGATTGTAGCTATGATGGCTTTGAGAGGATTTCAAGTGGATTAGGACTTCTTAAGGGCATGTTTTTTAATTTTAAGATTTGGTGGCCCGCGTATCTATTTCATAGGTCTGGTGATGCTAGAGTGGCAAGAATGGTATAGTAGATGGAGTATAGTAGCTCCTTAGAGATGTGCTGGTGAAGACACTAATGAGTCTCAATTGCTTTGTTGGGGGTCTGAAGAGATGGAATGTCTCTCTTACTTTGAGGAAAATTTTGGCTGTTCTTACCTTTTTTGTTAAGGGGTGCTTTGTGGGTGTCTAATTTTAGGTTTTGGGTTATTTTGCAGATGTGACTAATGCATCATTTCCATGGTGGCCCCTTTAGCTAGAGGTGCTTATACTGCCTCTCAATGCTATATGTGCCCTGTTGAGACTTGATAAAAAAATTGGATAGGATGGTTGTTTATAGCTTACTTGGAGGACATATTTTAGCACTCCTAATGGTAAGGGATAAGATCTTTCATGATAAGGGCCATAAGTGTTGAGTGGTTTGCTTATTGTGTTTGGCTTGAATGACCTTCCACCAGGGAATGAGGGTTTTGAGGCAGATAGGGCGGACTTAAGACATGCCCCCAGTTTTTCCCTTTTTAGATTTTACGCAAATTATAGCTTCCATTGTCAAAGCTATCAGAGGTAGTTGCCTAAAGAGTTATCATACTATTTGTTCTAAGATTTCATTTGAGACCATAGAAAGGTATGGTAGGTGATTTGGTCCATTAAGAGAGAGCACTAGGCTACCCTGCTTAGAGTAATAGAGGGTAACACAGCTGAGGAGGGAGAAACTATAGGAGGAGCCATTAGTAGTAGAAGAATTGCAACACAGGCAGAGGGGATGACTTAATCTTTAGAGGAGACTCAAGGATCTACTGGAGATGCGACACCGTAAGCTACAATAGTGACTCAAACTGTGATGGAAATGACATATGAGATTGTGACTACAATGATGAGATAGAGGGACAATGCAATGGAGGTTTGGAAAAGGATTGCTATGTGAGATAGAGGGACACTGCAGTGGAGGTTTAGAAAAGGATTGCTATAGTTAGGGCAGATAGGAGGATTATAGTTTCTGGAGTATAGAAGAGGATTCCAGTTGCAGTGGCAAGGACTAATTTGAAAGTTTTTACTATGCAGGGAAGGATATCTAAGACAAATTTTGAAATTGTTGGTACTCGAAAGAGGGTTTCTGACACTACTCGGTGAGCAATTTTAGTTCTGCTAGTACTTTTACTATTGCAATGAAGGGAGATATAGAGACTAAGAGGAGGGATGTGACCATGAGGAGGTTGTGGTAGATTTTGATTTTGACAAAGGCACGAGAGATGTGCATCCTAGGAGGTAGAAAAGGAATAGCTAAACTATGACTTCAGACATGGACCATTTGCCTTTTTTTTTAGGATTTTCACTTTTGTATACACTTGTAGGCTAATAGTAACTATAGCAACATTGAAAGGGCTTTCCCTTTTGTTATGGTGATCGATAGTATTTTGTAAAAATATTATCACCATTATATGAGACATCTTTTATTTTTGCTTTAATTTTTTTCTAAGTCACCCTTTTAGATTTTCAACTTCTCTTTCTTTCTCTCTTTTTTTTTCTTAGCTCTAATTTATGCCTGAGCTGCCATTTGGGGTTTTCAACTTTACGAGTTTGCTCTAACTTCTACCTAAGTTGCCCTTTCGGGTTTTCAACTTAGTGAACTTTTTTCATTTCTTTCTCTTTCTTTTTGTGTTTTGTATTTTTTGTTTAGGCAAAAGGAATTAAGTGAATGTTGTATTATGCATAGAGAAAATGATAATGCAATGAAACAAAATATTTTATATTATGGTTTGGAGCACACCTGAGTTGAGTTGCCTACATATCCCTTATTTCATTTTTCTGTTATTCATTTCTTTTAGCAAGAATAAAGTCCACATAGTTCTGATTACATATGCATGAAAATAGAATTGAAATATAGATATCAGCTTTAGATGAAGTATAGCTTCAGATGATCTAAGTTGCAAGGATAGAAGAATTCATTTCTGTCCATGTCCACGAGAATGGTGCCTCTGCCACATACGATCTTCTTGAGCACTATGGTCCAACACAATTTGGTTCGAACTTCCTCTTGAATCATGAACAGGAGCATGGATTTCTCCTTGAACTAAATTCTTCTATTGATAGCCTTAAATTAATTAATTGGATGATGTGATTTAAAAAAAGATTTAGTTAATTAAAAGGATTAATTAACTTGATTACGAAATGGAATTACTTAACTAAAAGGATTAATTAATTAATAAAGAGATTGATTGGAGGGAGAGGAAGAAAAGAATTAGTAGATAACCATCAAAATACTAATTCAAGGTGTGTAAAAAATGGTAGAAATAAGGGCCTATTTATAGACAAACAGAGGTGAAGGTAGTTTGTGAAGTGAAAAGTGAAAAGACTAAAAGAGTAGGGCTAAAAAGAGCTAAAAATTGTGTTAAAAAGGGCAATTTCAAAATTTTTGTGTGCAGGTGGGGGGACCACCATATGGATCCCTACAGAACCTACAACGATCTGCACAGATGTTTGGCAAACGCTGTCGGACGGTGGCGCAGATCCATATAGAAGGGCAGTTGGCTTTTTTTTCTTTTTTTTCTTTTTTTCATTTTTATAGAGATTGATGTTGGTCTATGTTGAACAATGAAGTGTCCATATAGTAATGTATTTGAAGGCTAAAATTTTCTTTCAGGGGGTAGGCTACCACTAATTAGTTAGCAGGACTATCATACCAACTCCGCATAGCGCATTAGACTTAACAGGTGTCAAGCTACGACCACATCATGAGGGTACAAAATCAAAGATTCACACCTTTATAAGATGCATGCTCAAAAAAATAAATAATCACAACATCACGTATGCTCTTATTCTTATTCATCTAGTAATATTATGAAGAGATCAAAATTTCATAGCAAAATAGCAAAGCCCAAAAAGACTTTTAAGTCAACAAGTGGTGCTTTCAAGCAAATGTTTAAGTGCCATTATTAGATGAAAATGGGCATATAAATATTTTTTATTACATTAGGAAGGCTCAATTAAAACTTGAGAATCCTTCCATAACTAACCCTCAAAAATCAAAGTATGTTTGGATACTAAAAAAAAAAAAAAGATAATTCATTGTCTTATAGGTGTGTCTCAAATCCACAACAAAGAAGAATAAATGGCATGAAGAAAGTGGATGTTCAAGACACATGATTACACATGTAAGACTCAATCTTTAATCCATAATTTCCTTATTTATTGAAAAACCCTTTTTTGAATATGACAAAGAGGGAGAGATTTGTAAAAATTTGAAAGTTCATTTTTAAAATAGGGGAGAGAAAAGAAAAGAATTTTAGGAAGCATTGATTGAGGGGGAGTAGAATTTTTTAGATCAGAAACTTAAAAATCATTGAGAAACCCAGAAATTTGAAAATTTTCTAAGTGATGACTCAAACCTGTAAGTTGCTACTACAACCTCAAAATTGCATTGGTAATTAGGATGTAGTGACTATGATTAAGCCACTCATGACTGTAATTCAATTAAAGCCAAAATGCCTGAAATCCAATTGAGTCACAAAGAAGATCATGGTTGGTATTATGACTGCTATTTTGGACACAAAAGGCATTTTGCGATTGCAAATCAGAAGGAGAGACCTCATAATTCATATAGGCAGAGAGGCATTCCAATGGTAATTCAAAGAACCAATGAAAGTGTGACATGTGTCAAGTTGCCATTGAGAACTTTAAATATAGCGATCATATTCTTATATTGTGACTACGAAATGAAGATCACAACAACGACTCAACTATGACAGAGTAATTAATGCATATTTTCTATTTATTATAGTAAATATTGGCCAAGCACTATTTGCAACAACTTTTTGGAGGTTGGAAGCTATAAATACTCCTTCTAAAAGCCTCAAACAATATGGAAGAATTTATCTAAGCGGCCAAACTCTTGTAATTTCATTGCTTAAGCCTTAAACCTTTTTGTATTTGTTGTAAGAGTTTTGTATGCTCAACAGTTGAGACTTAGCCTTAGGAAAACTCTTGCTAGGTTTAGAATTAAGCTTTTCAAAACTTTTATTTCTTTTGAGGGTTAGCCTTCTTAAAACTCTTGTTTAGATTTAAGTGTGAACCTTGAGAAAACACTTATGAGTTTGAGAGTGAGCCTCGTCAAAACTCTTAGGTAGGTTTGAGTGTGATCTTTAGTAAAATACTTGTAAAGTTTAGTGTAATCTAAACAGTAAATTAGGAGTGAACTTGTTAAAACTCCATTTATAGTGAAATACATAATTGACATTGGGGACTAGATGTAAGATTGGTTATAATTTGAACCACTACAAAATTTATATGTTCTTTCTCCTTTTCTCTACCTTCATCTATCTATTTCAAATTTTTAATTTTTCACAAATTCAACCCCTTTCTTAGTGCATATTGGGCAACACAATTAAATTGACTAAAGCTTAGATAGCTTATTTCTTGTAGCAAACATAAAACCTTTGATGCATATGCAAAAATTGACTGCATAAACAAAACAAATAGCTATTCTATTCGGATCACTAGTGCTGCTACTCGAACGAACACTCTCTACTAGTATCCACATGAACGAACCAAAAATGGACTGTAGTGTGCTAGCACCAATCTTGAAAATGATTTTTAAAACTCCTTTTTTGTATGAAAATTCTAAATTTCTCTCTCTTTCTCTCTCTCTCTGTATGTGTGTATGTGTGTGTATCTCTATCTCGCACTAAAAAATGTGTTTATTAAAACCAAATCCTAAAAGCAATCCTATTAACTTTTGTTAGGTTATTTTTTTTTAATATGATTAGAAGATGTCAAAAGATATCCTTAATTCTTAAGTATATATTTTGTTATTTTTTAATATTTAAAAAATATTTATCTGCATATAAATATAAATTTAAATCTTATGTTACTTTATTAGGATAAAGTAAATGCACACAATAAGAGTAAATCAATACTAGGTTAAATTTTAATTATTTTCTAGTTCAATGAATACAGATAACATCTAATTAACTTGGACAATATCCAGTTCAATAAATTTAGACAAATATAAACTCATAGTCTATTTTAAATTCAGTTCTATATGTGTGACTCTATAGGTTTACTGAACATTAGCAGTGAGCCTGAAATTTCATTTCTAGCCCATAAGTCGTCATAAGCGGCTGTAGTAAGACATTATAACTACCTAAGTTAAGTGAAAGTTGGTGATTCGACATAACCTTTCACAGTCAGTGTTATAGTTCTTTTATCACTCGATATCTTAATTGAACGTAAGGCATAGATTGTGTCACCCTTATATTATTTTATTAGAGTATTTCTTGATCTCCAAGTAGACTGACTAAACAAATGACATTGATAACTCTTATCAATTCATTTGAGTATGGTCATGTATTTTTCTTTGTCTCACTTATGGAGGGGCCCATAGATATCCTTCTCAAAATGAGAGGGACAAATTCCTTTTCAAGTACTCACATCTCTCTGCGTGATTTTTACTTTATATCCTACAACAGTCTGTATTACCATCCTATAGCAATGATATTGAACTGTGTCAAAATATAGAACTTCTCATGTAGGAATCTATGGTGTCTTTAGGTCAGTGGACTCAATAACAATACTATAGTGAGAATTACTAATGATATTAACCATACAATATTCTCACAGTGGGTCGGTCCAGTACATTATTCTCTAACATGAACATATGATCTGGCTTCATATCTCATATACATGACCAGTAAAATATGATTATCAGTCAGACTACATACTAGTCTTAATTCATTACTGCTCTATCAATAATGAGTGACTATGGATAATTTAGAATAATATCCCATTTACCTAAGGGTTTTACTATTAACTCACATACTTGATGATCTTAGGCAGAATGAACTATTCATGTAATATATTATCAAGTTAATGAACATTAATTGTAAGTAATAATATGATAATAAATTATTTTTTATTAATAAAAATGTAATAATGACAACATCCATACTATTGAATTAGGGCATATCACTAATACAATCTTCTTGTAAATCCTCACTTCTCAAATTTTTACTCCAAAAATGCAAAATATTTACTAACTTAAGCATCAAAAACATGTGTCAGGTAGGAGCATTGGGCATCTAATTCTCTTTTTCTTTTCTTGTAGGCCATGGGTCCAACAATAGCACACCTTAAGTTCTGCTAAACGATCAATCATCATCATCATCTTAAGACAGAGACTTCCAGGACTCATCAGTAAGAATAAAAGGGAAAAACTTTTAAATTGTGTACAATATTTGAAAAATACTTTGTATTTCAATCCCAAAAACAAAAAGAAAACATTATATTTATGTCTAAGTAAGTTCATAATAATCAAAAAAAAAAATCATATTCATTAATTTATATTCTGTATAAATTGTTTTAAAAATTATTAAAAGTAATATTAATAAATTCTACGTTATCATTAAGATAATAACTAATAATCAAAATGCACATATTTTAATATAATGAAACTGATAGTTAATCCATGAAACCATAACATATCATTTTCTTTTAATATTTCAACATATGGTAAAAAGAATTGTAATTGTAAATTAATTTATTAGAAGCAGCAAAAGTTTATATGTCATAAACAAATATAAGGATGGCAATTTGTACTTTATCCATGAGTACCCATCCGAATCCTACCTGCTTAAAGTAAGTAATATCCGAATTGACTGGGTAATGGGTATAAGTATGGGTAAACCTATACCCAAAAAATAGCATTGAGTTTGGGTAGAGTACGGATAGTATAGTACCCTACCCATACCCTACCTGAACTATCAGGTTTAAACATTTTATTATTTTATATAAAGTTTTTAATATTTTAGTATCATGTATTTTCTTAAATATAAAAATAGGTTAAATAGCCATTAAAACTATGTCATTTTAATAATAGGTTTTTAGTAATTTAACAATTTCATTGAAATTAGAAGAATATCCTTTAGTTTAGTTAAATAATTTATTATACCTTATCACTTTATTGAGGACAAAAAGGTTATTTATATCCTTAATATATAATATTAAAGCTAATCCTAAATTTCTCTCATTGTCTTATTTTTGCCATTCTGCTACTTTTCTTTTCTCAGTTCTCTCTTTTTTGGATCTCCATTCTTTTCTCTTTAGAATCGCTATTTTTCAAACTCTCTGCAAATTTTTCATTTTTAAACTCTCTATATTTCCTTCTCTTTTCTCTCTAGATCTTCTTTCTTTTCTTTGAATTTTCTTTTCGTTTCTTTTTTTTTTTTTTTTTTGAATCTTCTTCTTTTTTCTTTCTTGTTCTATAATTAAATAAGTTTTCTTTAAATTAATATTATTCTATGATTTTCCTTTTAATTTCTCATAATTTTGAGTGTAAAGATAGCAAAGTAATGAGTCACTTTCTTGTACTTGAGACGCATCTACTATTTAAATATTTCATGCTTATTATATTTGAAGTTAATATTGATTGTGACACTTATTTCTTTTCTTTATTAATATTAATTCACTCTATTTTGTCTTTACTTCTAATTATATAAAATAATTGTTCAGATACACATCATAGTATCATCGTATTAAATTCAACAACTCATTAGAACACTATGTTCTTTGAAATTTTAGCATTTATAACTTCATATTAAGTAATCAAATCAAATACTCTAAATATCAAGTAATCAATTATCCTAAATCATTCTATTCTTTATTAGATAAATTTATTTTATTTTTTAAATTAAATATTTTAAATTTACGCATATATTTAAAAATAATTTAGTAATTATTTGAATAATGGGTTATCCATGGGTTACCCAAAATTCTATGGATATAAAAACAAATTTAAAATTTATTATTCAAATAAATATAGGTACTAGTATGAGTAGACATATACCGTTTTAAATATAGATAAGAGTATTATATTATCCTATCTATACTCTACCTATTGTCATCTCTAAACAAATACATAGGCATATCAACTCACATTTGATTTGACTATATTAACAAACAAAGTTACTGGGATGCCACATGGCACTTTCCCCAACTCTCTTGCATTTTAGTAACTCAAGACCAAATCTTCTTGTCAATACTTGAGGGATATTTTCCATTCTGAGTGCTAAAAATGTGACGGTCACACTTTATAGTGCTGAAATAAATGGTGGATTTCGCCACCTAAATTTAGGGAGAAATATACGTTTGTACAAAAATAATAAACAAATAAATTCTATTGAAATGTTAAATAATAAAATATTTTTTTTACAAATCGAATACAAGTAATAATTATCAATAAAAAGAATAATATATTTTATTATTATTTTATCTTTACAATTTCAACTAACATAATAATATTAAAACAAAATTATAGTAGTTCAAATATTTACAATTTATCAATATTAAGTATTTTAACTTGTGTCCACCATTTATTGGCATAACTTAAAAATCATAGACCCCTTTCGCAATTTCAAGTTTTAATCAACATCAAGTTTGAACAATTCTAATTGTAGTCTTAGATGCAAACTCAGAAAAATCTTGAAATTAAAATTTACTTGCAAGCATGTAAATATTTTCAATTAAGTAATTTATTATCATCTATAAGATATGAACACATATTCAAAATAATTAATTCTAGTACATCTTTTTAAATTAAATGTTTATCTCCTCCTATTAATATATCATTGTTGTTATGAACTTGATTTTACTTGCATATATCAAGTATTTGTATCAAGAATATTAATGTTGTACACTTGTTTGGACTAATCATCCATGTGAACTAAGGGCTTGCTCAAGAAAGGGTTGCTCAGGCTTACGAGCATTACCTATCTTCTCATTGGTGATCTCCTTCACCATATCTCAAGAAAGCATGCTTTTCTCCATAAAATAGACATTGAAGATCGTCTGACAGTGTGTGCTTTTCTCCATAAAATAGACATTGAAGATCGCCTGACAGTGTACTAGGGATCAAAATTCTCTTTGAGCAAATCACCTATAACTAGAGTTCTTTTCTCCATAAAGAAGGTACATCGCATGGGTCCTCTGACTTTGCCTTGTAGGAATAGAAGATTGTTGGACAATGTGCTTGAGATCATGATTTGTTTTGACCACATCATTTGGTGCAGTGCGACACCAACTTTTAGACCTACATTTTCAACTCTTCCATTACCCCTATGGATCCAAACTCTATTGATAATGGCTTAGGCCTTAATTTGTTCCCTAAGCATGCAAACAATGAAAATCACCAAGAAGGACCTCAAAATAACTCTCAGAATGCTTCCATCTTACCTAACCTTAATGCCTCCTTTGATATAAACAACCCAACAGTCATACAAACCACCATACAAAGCCTTTTCACTACCTTCACAAATTTCACTAATCAACTAAAAGACCCGAAACAAGCTACAACTTAGTAGTCCCAAACAACTTCACCAACACCTCAACCTAATCCTAAAGCTCAAGAAGAAGAAAGCAGAAAGAAGCAATGGATGGATCTAAAGATTCCTTAAATGGGGTTACTTAGGCTAATCTAAAAGACATAACTTAAGTAGATGATAGCAATATATGTCATAAGAGCCATATAATAGTTATGTAATAGTAGATATTAATTCCTAATAGTATAATATAGATATTCATAATGTGAAAAGGGTTTCATATTATTGAATATAGTCCTTAAGTATTTGTAAGAAGATCTATTATAAAGTATTGAGAAAATGGGAGATAGATCACTCCTGTACAAATATTTAAATATGTTCATAGTCATAGGATTAATGACTGGGCATTATTAATTCTGGAAAAACATCACCTCTATTTGTTTTCTATAATCAGTATGTAATACAAATGATTATACAGGCAGTGAGTCTTATGTTGCTTAATATATGATGTCGATATAAATATGTGGATATTCATAGGATGAATAGTTGAACTGTGATGTTAGATGATAATAATATGGATTTTTACTTCTTATCAATAATTTATCATCTAGATTATAATAGTGCATATAATCCTTTGACTTGAGGGATAATATATCTCATACATAGTTAGTTAGGATTTATTACTGCTTACGTAGACGTACTATTCATATATGGATATATGGCATGTGATAGTTCTAATTTGTTATGTATGGAGGTGAGTGATCGCCAAAATAGAATTCATTACCTCGAGTAAATGAGGTTAAGATCCTATGCTATCTGGTTATTCTTGATAACTAAAATTTCTTGCCAGAATAGTAAGATTCACTATAAAGAGTTTCTAGTAGGAATCTAATCTCATCAAGAATTAGAATCAAAATAATGACATAGAATTGAGGCATATTAGGGTTTGATATAAATTATTACCCTAGCCGAAAATTGGAAAATTTAATGAAGGGATTCTAGTGCATGATGATTTATGATTGATAGTCTATGTGATGTTTAAAGATATCAACTATAAACATTCATTCCTAATTAGGTAGCCATGATATGGAATGCTAGCTGTCACTCACAATTTATAGGACTAAGTGTGAAGTAGGGATTTCACATTAGTAGAGAAAAATGTTTTCTCATTTCCATTACTAATTAGACATAAACTTAGAAAGTCACACACCCAACAGTGATCACCTTTCAAGTGTAAAAAGTTTACCATAATAATTAATTAAAGTGTTTAATTAATTGATTAGTGGTAAAATGATTAAATATGTAATTAAATTTATAAAGACCCTAACATGTCCTGATGTTTAATCTATGAAGATTTTGATTCAATTAAATCTTAATTTATATATGATGCAAATGAGAAAGATTAAATTGAGAATTGATTTGGACTAAATCAAAGTCTTAATTTTAAGCTTAGTGAAAACCCTAAACATATGAGATGTGGCCTAAGCCCATATGTGATATGGAAAAGAGGCAATTTAGGGGTTAGAAAAAATTCACTATTCATAAGCCTAGGTGATAGGTTTAGGGGGGTTAGAGAATTTTCTACTAAAGTTAAAATTGCAATTACATCTTTTTAGCTAATAGAAATGTCCATTTTACCCTTAAAAGAAAAAATGGTCATTCACCATTTGAAGAAGCAAAGTCCACTTTTGCCCCTTCATCAATGATGAGCTAAAAAGGATGGAATGGTCTTTTGGTGCAAAGACTTAATGGTTAAGTCTTCTAAAAGATATAAAAGCTATAAATTTTATGTTCTAAGAGAGTTGAACATCATTTTTTAGTTGAAGCAATTTTGAAGAGAAAGAAGTTAAGAGAAAAAGAAAAGAAGAAATAGTTTCTTCAAGTTTTCTTTTAATCTCCAATTCTTTTCTTAGTTCTTTATGAAAGAACAAAATTGCTTGCAATTTGAAAATGAGTTTAACCCAAAACAAATCAAAGAAAAACCTTAACTTCCTAAAGGTTTTTAAGGGAAAATCTTGAATCAATTTGGGCAACCAAGAGAGGGATTCAAGAACACCAAAAAAACTAAATGGAAATTAGAAGGTGAGCTGGGTATGGATGATCTAGAGGCTTTACACTTGGGAAGCTCTTTCAGAAAGAAATAAGGAACCATCAAAAGGTAATATGATTACTCTTCCTTCTTCTTTCTATGCATATATATTTTATACACAAATTAATTGATTGCTTAAATGGATGTTTTGACCAAAAATGGGTGAAGTGAAATTTTAAAATGTTTGAAATTTCACCCCACCATCTTGCTTCCACTGCATTTGGCTCTGCCATTCCTTCAGTAGACAAGGGTGAACCCCAGTCTGATGGAGAACAGGAGGACAAGGATGTTCTTGAGAAGCTGGATAAGAAGGTTAGAAAAGTATGTTGAAGATGAGTACCAGGGCAAACAAAAAATGGATTTCACCCTATGAATGAATTCGCCTTTCTGTGACAATATTATTATGGCAGAATGCCCCCTAAAGTTCAGAATTCCCTTCCATGTGGAGCACTATAATGGAACTACCTATCCTAAAAGCCATATCCATAAATCTTGAACCATGATTAATGCTCAAACTCACCTAGATCATGTCCTATGTAAACTTGTTCCCACCACATTCAAAGATTTAGCCCAAGATTGGTACCAAACTTTACCCCTAAAATCCATCACATCTTTCATATAACTCTCTGACCTTTTCCAAGCTCAGTTTGTTACCTCTATCACTTACTTATGAATGGATTTGCCTATCCGTGACAATATTGTTATAGCAAAATACCTTTAAAGTTTAGAATCCCCTCCCATATGGAGTCCTATGATGGAACCACCTATCCTAAACACATCCATAAATTTCAAAACATGATTAATTCTCAAACTCACCTAGATCACATCTTGTATAAACTTTTCCCACCACATTAAAAGTTGATTGGTATCAGACTTTATCCCTAATATCCATCATATGTTCCACCCAACTCTCTAATCTTTTCCAAGCTTGATTCATTACCTCTAACACTTTTAAAAAGATGTCAATTGACTTATTTAACCATCATCCAATGAGAGGGTGAGAGTCTCAGAAAACAAGTGTACCACTTTAACTAGTAGGAGATCCAAATTAAGGATCTGAATAAGGATAATCAGCTACATGGCGATGCTTCATGGAACTTTAAACTATGATATGAGAAAGGAACAACTTTTTAACCCTCCCCAAAATATCTCAGCTTTAATGGCAGTAGCTCATACACACATCTAAATTGATGATGGGATGAGAGTCTTTGATCAAAGGAATAAGAAGAAGGAAGGAAGTTCATTAAGGGGCAATGAGGTTAATAGGGAGATCGTTAGTTCTAGCTTAATAGGAATAATGAAGGTGGAAACATGGGAAGTTATAAACCAAAAAGGCTAAATGTGAGTAACAAATAGTTCACCCCTCTGACCATAAATATATTTATCTCATATATTAATGCAAATTAAGTATATGGGAGAAAGGTTTAATGGCCTCAAAAATTGAGCAACCTTTTAGCAAGAATAAGGGATAATGACAAGTTTTCTGAGTTTTATAAGGATAAGGGACATGACACAGAAAATGCTGGCACTTGAAGGAGGAGATCAAAAAGCTAATTCAGAAAGGCATTTAGGTATTAGACGATTCATTAACCATGACAAGGAAAGGAAAGGTGAGGCAAATCATATGAAATAACTGAATCACAAGAAGCTAAACAGAAAAGACAAAAAAGAGAAGTTACCATGTGTGAGGCCTCGCCTGAGCATTGATCTAATCCACTAAGTAGAATTAAAATGCTCATTTGTGCACGATTGAACCCTCGAGTTCAAATAGATTGATTTTGAAAGGAGTTACCATCTTAATTTTATTTTATTTGGGAAAATGATTAAGAAAAAAACCCAAATTGACTTCAATTAATATTCTAAAAGAAAAGATCACTAGCTCGAAACCAAAGAGGATTTAGGAACTAGGTTTTTGATTTATTTTAATAAAATTAGTTTGGCAATTTTAATACAAAATAACTTTACAAAAATTTCATGAATAGAAATAAAGATAATACGTAAGCAATAGTATCCGTGTTATGCATGACAGTTATAAAGTAATAAACAAAATAAAATCTATTTAAGAATTATTACAAAAAAAATGTATTAAAAACAAATAAAAGAGATGATCTTTTCTCTAGCCCTTATAGGAACTTGGAAAGCACACAATCCTCAATTAATTACAAGAATCCGCAAATCAAAAATAGATTAGCACAAAAGAAACAACACAATTATAAAAAAATAAAATAAAATAGAAATAATCTCATTAAAAAAAGGATGAAGCAAAAGGGATAGTTATTTTAAAAAATATTTTGGAGTTGATGCCTAAAATGCTTGTATGCCTATATATCCCTTTGAATGGGAATCAACCCCACGCAGTTCTTTCTTTTTACGAAGGAGGGGTTTTGGAAAATTTTAATTTGATTTGTTAATTTAGTTTAGATTTAAAATTAACATGATTAGATCTTTTCAGTTTTACACTTAAGGGAATATATAAAAGAGAGAATTCTAGATCTGATTTAAGAAATTTTAAAAGAAGGAATTATACCATAGTTTTGCGCTTTCTTCGTATGAACGAGATAATCCTTGCACCAAATCTAAGCTTCACATTAGATTGAGATCTCACAAGATGAACAAAAATTAGGGATTTTACATATCTGAAACCCCTCTATCAAATGACTAGGAGTGAACTCTTATTTATAAGAAAAAATTAAGGGCAAAACAAGAAAGAAAGAAGGACCAATGGCATTAGAGGCACACCATTAGCATGGGCAGCACCAAAGTGGTGCCAACCATGCTGTTAGCACCATAGTGGTGCCAACCAAGTTGGCGGCACCATAATGGTACCGGCCAATGGGGCTACACCAGTAACTGCCGGATGCTATTCGACCTACTTCTGTCCTATTTTGGCCCATTTTATATCCGATTTGAGTGATTCTAGTTGCATTGCAATCGTTATTCAATCTTGAATGATCTGAGAGTAATTTAAAGGTCAAAGAGATTTGTTTTGGTTCCTAGGGGTCCATTTCCTAATTTGCCAGTTTTAGCAATTTTGATTTCCAGAGGTTTATTTAATGAGTCTAGGTGCTTCTAAAGTTCAAATACAAACTGGATGGTGCAAAACTAAAGAGATCCATTTTTTTAACGAGGCATTGCCCCTTGACCCCTGCCTGCTAATTGGCTAGCAGGATCGTCATACTAGCTCTACGTAATGTATTTATCATAGCTAGTGTCAAGCTACGACTGGATTATAAGGGTGCAAAATTAAGGGTTCACAGTTACCCTATCATCAAAATTGGCTTTGACCAAAAGGCAATTCTGATGACAATGAATCCAAAGATGACAGATGGGAAAAGAACCATAGGGATGTTTAGGTGATTATTACTAAACATCTATGGGAGAAAATGGTGGATTTTGAGTAAAAGAGGCAGAAAAAGGAACCACATAGATGCCTAAGTGATTGTAACTAGACATTTATAGGTGAAGTTTCAAAAGGATTTTGATAAGGATTGGGGTTAGGAACTAAATGGATGCCTAAGTGATCGTTATTAGACATTTATGGGTGAAATAATCCTAAGACTATCCTAGGATAGTCTAAAAGAGAAACCTAACACTATGTTAGGTTGATTATCCTAAGGCTATCCTAGGATAGTTTAAAAAGTGATGAAAGAGAAACCTAACACTATGTTAGGTTGATGATCTAAGGCTATTCTAGGATGGTCTAAAAAGTTTTGAAAGAAGAAACCTAACCCTTTGTTAGGTTAATGATCCTAAGGCTGTCCTAGGATGTGGTCTAAAAAGTTTAAGGAGAAACCTAACCTTATGCTAGGTTGATAATCCTAAAATAATCCTAGGATGATCTAAAAAGTTTGAAAAAAAAACCTAACCCTATGCTAGGTTGATGATCTTAAGGCTATCTTAGGATG
Organism: Reutealis trisperma; assembly: GCA_947687605.1. Taxonomy (NCBI): domain Eukaryota; kingdom Viridiplantae; phylum Streptophyta; class Magnoliopsida; order Malpighiales; family Euphorbiaceae; genus Reutealis; species Reutealis trisperma. Next base: position 69,151 of record CANTUT010000017.1, on the reverse strand, counting down.
GTCTGAAGAGAACCTAACCTTATGTTAAGTTGATGATCCTAAGGCTATCTTAGAATGGATCTGATGTAGGTGGTTCCAATCTTGGTTCAAGAATTCAGATTGATGATTTGTCAAATTGATGGTCTGTCTTGCTTCAGGAATTTAGATTAATGATCTTTCTTATTTGAACTGATGATTTGCCTTGCTTTGAGCATTTGGAAAATTATCAAGTTAAGGAAAGGATTTTCTGAGGGGGAGAATTAGCCATAAGAAAGGCAGAGATCACCAAAGGCAATGTAGGAGTTGGAAAATTGCAACCTAACTAGGAAGGCCTATATAAAGTCACCAGTGTTGTAGGGCTAGAAGCACATAAATTAGAAGATCATCATGACAAGCTCTCACCCCAAACATGGAACTTAGACAATTTAAATGTCTACCATCAGTAATTTTATTATATTTCCTTTTTGCTATCTTGTCCTTTTATTATGGTTATTCATAACATTCTTTTTAGATCAACCAGTTTTATGTATTTTGTCTTAAAGTAATTAGTAAAAATAGCCCATACAGTTACTAGCATTGAGATTATATAATTCTCTAATTATTCTCCATTTATGTTCATTTATGAAAAATAGAGATTGGTACTGCCTCAAATGATAGTCTCCATAAGATAAGTGAACTAAAGGTTTGCCCAAAGTTCCTTACAAAAAAATTCTCTATAGGATAGGTGAACTAAAGATTTACCTAATATTCCCTGCAAAAAGTTATCTCTAAGGGATAGGCAAATTAAAAGTTCTCCCAGATTCCCTACAAAAACTTATCTCCATTGGATCAGTGAATTAAATGATTGCCCAAGATTTCCTATAAAAAGTTGTCTCTATAGGATAGAAGAACTAAAGATTCACCTAAGATTCCCCATAAAAGTTCAAGTCTCCATGGGATAGGCAAATAAGAGATTTGCCAAGATGATTCACTATAAAAATCAAAAGGGATATCCTAGGTGATATATAAGTAGACCATAAGTCCATAAAATTAATAAAATTTTTGAATTAGTGAACTATAAATTTTCCTAAAATCCTAGTATCATAAGTAGCATCATTCCTTCCTTCATCATCCACAATATTGTAATTAGCAACTATTAAGGAAGGATCGGCATTAGAGATTTGCTCGCTGTCTGAAGGATCGCCCATCGCTAAAGGTAGGGAAGGCACAATACCAATATCTTCTTCCTTGTTCGAATAGACCTCCTCCACAAAGTTCAAATCTTGCTCAAGATACTTGCCTCGAATGGTAGCCAAAACCTTCTCCAAGAGAGAAATTTATTAGTGGTCACCTTATCATGCTTCTCTTTTGCAAGTTTTTTTTTCTCTATCTTTTCCTTGAGTTGGCGAACCTCTTGCCAGCTCAGAATGCAGTGAAGAGATACACCCCAGAAGTTCAACCTCTAATTTTTTTATTCTTATAACTTTTTGGTATCTAGGTTAGCCTTATGTTGGGCAATCTTTAAGGCATGATCCTTCTCCATCTTCTCCTTTAGGTGAGCCCACTCAGCCTTCAACTTATCCTTTTGAGACCTCATTCATTGGTGAAGTTCGAATATCACATTAGCAATCTATGGCAATTTAGTAGAAAAGTTTAGTAAAGCAACCAAAAGTGTGTTCATAAAGATAATCGA